>WAAD01012749.1:46484-107997 GCA_013389945.1 Fregata magnificens
GATGCCTCCGCCTGCTCTGCCCGGAGCGCCGAGAGCGGCCGGGGCCGGGGGTGAGTACCGGCTGCGGTGCCGCCCGGGCGCTGCGGCACCTTCTCCCGTCGGTCCTTAGGTTGGGGAAACTCGAACGTTGCTCCTACGTCCAAGAAATTGCGCTGTTCTCTCCGCTTCTGGAAGCGTGGTCGTTGCTGGGGTAAACCCCTCTTATTTTGCAAGATTGATCAAGCAGATTCATAGTTCCAGTTTGCTGGAGCAGAGCAGAGCCTTCTCCTGAAACGCCCGGGAGGGCCTGCTGCCCTGGTCCGGCGTGCAGCTGAAAGTCTCTTGTGTAGAGGCTCCGCTCCCCCAAGCCTGTCTCTTGGGAGGCGATGTTAGCTCGGCTGGTTGCATTTATGTTTTATTTCTATGCGTTTCATGTCTCCTTCTGCATAACTCAGCAGCTGCGAGTATCCTTCAGGAAAGCGCTGCTGGTAGTTGGCCATACTCTGCTGCCCTGCTTGCCCTGGTGAACTGAACCAATGTCCCGCCAATGTAGTAAGACGATTTCTGTATCAAGTGGCTGGTCTTGTATTGAGCTGGTGGGCTCCCCGTCTTACGCACTAGCATCTGGTATATTTTATTGCTGCATGGTTTTGTAAGTGGTGATTTCAGGTTTTATTCTTCCAGGTTCCACCACGTTTCTGTTGAAATAATTTAGTTCCCATGTTCCTTTACAAGAGGTCCAGGTCTGATACCAGTATTTTGCTGCATTGATATTTGGCCCTGGGCGGGATGACTGCTCGGAAGACTGTCCTACTACAAGGTGCAGGCGTGTTGCCATGTTTTAGGGCAACGGTTCGGTCTTGCTTAACATTGAAACTTGGGGAGTGGGGCGGTCACCTTCCATTTGAGCCGGGTGGTTTTGCCTTACCTGGTATCTGTTGTGATCCTCTGGGGAGTAGAGACAGGTGGGGTGTGAGGTGGCTGTCCCTGTAATTAACTTTGAAGCTTTAACTCAAGAAGTTAGATCTTACACCTGAATATGCCAAGGCATGCTGTACAATAATTGAATCTGCCTTTTCCTGAGGTTATATCCCCCAGGAAGAATATTCACCAGGTATTTATGATGAATATCCCTGCAGCATACTTCAGGGTGTTCTTAGTCCTTTTGAAACCTAGTTCAGTTGTCACGGGATTGACTGTTGTTTAGGTACTAAAAGAGATTGCTTAGATTACTGCATACTTACAAAAGAGCTTATTTGCATCTTTTAGCTTAATTCCGTAAGTATTTTCTCTATTTTATTTTCACAGTGCCTTTCCCCCTCTGAATTTGGACAGCACCAGAACGTTGCTTTATCCTTTTCCTGCCGTCCATGTATACCAAAAACTTCCTCGTGTTATTGTATCTACCAATGAGTTACAGGCTTTAAACTTGCTTTCTGCTTTTTAAATAGCTAAAGCTTTTTGTGAAGTTTGGATTGCCTTCATCATCTTCTCTCTGCAGATTCCTTCCACGGGAAGGAGAAAAAGTTCTCTTCTGCCTGAAGTTGCCATTGAGGGCCACTTCTCTTTTTTAGTGCTCTTCTGTAGGAGGTCCCAGTTTAACACTATTACTTGCACAGAATGGAATGCATCCGTCTTAAACGAACAGGAGGCTGATGGGTTCGTCATTTTTAAAGTTCAACCAAAAAGTGTTTGGTTTTTGTCTGTATGGGGTTTGGATTTTTTGTTGTTTTTGCATGCTGCAATAAGGATTCCAAATTGTTTCACTCTAATAAGTGGATTTAGTAAATATAGAGGCAGACATCTTATCTCCCTGAACCCGGGGCAGGCCTTGGGAATTTCGGAGCTGCCTGTTTGCTAGCGTCACTGTCCTTTGATTAATGAGAGGTGGGCTTCGCATGGATGGCAGGCTGCTCGGTACAAGCATGGAGGTATTTCAGGCAAGAACCTGTGGGTTTCCAGGGCTCTAGCCAAAGGCTACGCCGCCTCTTGCCTAGAGGTATCTCCCCTTCTTGCACGCACGCTTCCACACATTTGTCCGTCCCTTCTGCCCGAGGACCAAGCGTGCGTTTCCGAGCTCTCACAACCTAGTGTCCAGTCCTGTTTCATGGGAGGTAAGAGACCCAACGGTCACTGCCAGCTAGGAGCTGGGCCGAGCCTGGGGGGGAACGCTGCTACTTTAGCAGCCGCCGAACCGGTGCGCGAGGCACTACGTAGTGGTCCCTGGGATTCCAGAGCCTTGCCAATTTAATGCGTTCAGTGCTTCGCCTCTTTGAACCAAACGTTTCACCTGGATGTCAAAGAATGCAGAGTGGGTCTGGTAATATTACCGCTGCTTTGGGGGGAACATCACCTGTTTTTTAATAGCTGCATAAACCAGACGATCAGTAGTGTGAGTCCTATTTTGATGAGCAGATTGTGTTAGCAATACAGGGAATACGGCTGTCTGCTTTTAATGATTTAAATTGGAAATAACTGCACGGAAGTCTGGGATCTCCTGAACATAAATGGATGGATGAGAGTAGAGGATTTGCCACCTGCTTGGTAGCTCGGCTTTTAGTCGTGTTATTTGTGAAGTAACTCTAGTAATATATTTAGAAAGTGAAGTCTAAATTGGGTTACCGTTATTTAACGTTATGAAACTACCAGGTAGCTTGTATAATTTGTAGATTCAGCAGTCACCAGTGCTTTTTCTAAAAATCATAATCCTTTAATTCTATTTTCACTATTAGGTGCCTCATTTGGTCATGTTCTGTGTTACACAATCATTATGATGCTATTTGTATAGACACTACTGCAACAGCACCTTTGAGACTGTTTGATTTAAGAAAATGAGGATATGCTCTGTATGTTAAAGATGGTAAGAGAGAGGGGTTCCAGTTTTATTTTTTGTTACGAGTCTTAATTGGAATCTGAGACATTCGTTAAATGAAGGATTTCTATATAAGCAAAATATTGTTGTTAGAATTGATAGATGTAGTGAGTACCTGGACTGATGAATGAAATGGTGCTGTCTGAACATAAGCTATACATGTACGATAAATAGTTGCTAAATCATGATTTCTTGTATTTTAGTCTCTTTCTACGTTCTGCCCAGTAGTTCTTCTTTCTGGAAGATATTTGCACACTGCAGCCACAGTTTGGGTTTTTTATGCAGCTTGTAACAATTATTAGTCTTTTTGCTTCGGTTCAGAACTTCGTCTAAAATTTATGTTGGATCACATCTAAGAAAAATAATCATTTGAAAGAATTTTAAAGTACCGACCGTGCTTCGCCAGAGTGTACTATTTATAGCTTTGTGAGAAACTTGACTGCTTTTGCATTAGTAACATAAAAGTTGAAATTGGCCAAAAAACTTGAAGGAGGGAGTGTATTTTGTTAGTAAAATAACGTGCAGTTTTTTGTCAAGCTTTGTAACTACCGGAGCTGCTGCTGTGCTCAAAATGGTTGGACAGCCAAAGGTAAGATTTCTTATCACGTCCCAGGTTCTTCCTGTTTTTCACCAAATTGGCCCCTTTGGAGATAACTTTAACCAGCATTTTCTGTGTAGACAGGAAGGGCAAGTGACCATCCACAGAATGCAGCTTGACTTCTGTGTTAAAATTAAACTTTACAGAGCCAAAGCTCACTCGATGCATCGTTCGTCTCCAGCGTTACCACTGCTGACGTCAGTTTGCGGTACTGCTCTGGTGACTTCCTCTCCAGACCATACTGGATTTCCTGTGGCAGTCTTTCTGTTTACCACAGGTGCTTTCGGAAGTGCAGAGGGTAAAACTGATTTAGAAGTGTTATGCGTTAACAGATTCACTTCTGCTGATTAAAAGCCAAGAAGCAAGGAGCAGTCTGTGTCGTAACCTCATGGTGATGACTAGAAAATGGACTTTGCAGGGTCCTTCCACAGCTACTTAAGTGACTTGGCTGAAAAACGGGGAAGCCACCAAAGGCTGGGATGAGTGTTAGCTAGAAATAAATTGTAAAAATGACATATTAATGAGCTGAAAACTTGAAGCTAGCTTTAAAAAATAGAGTGATACAAAATGCAGCAGTCATTAGATTAGGACCACAATGCAAAGTTTTATGGCATAGCTACATCTGTGCATGAAAAAAGCCCTATCCAGCGCTAGCATAGCTATGGTTGCGCTACAAAGAGCCCTGTACAACACCACTTGAAACCATCCCGAAAGTTCTGAAAAAAAGATGCTTTTCTGGTGTATCTTGCATCGTTTGGAAAGGTGGTTTAACTCTACGTGCGGATGAGAGTTTCGTCTCCATAGAGGAGGCTTGCCTGGTATGGTTTTACCAGTATAGATAGCTCAGCAAAACCTTTCTCTGTCTAAGGATTAATTAGGTAGGCAGTTAAGAAGAATTTCCCTTCCTTATCCTTTATTTAACCATCAAATTCAAACATAACAAACCTAAAATGTAACTTTTTAAATCAGATGCAAGCTTAGGGGTATTGCTTTGTCAGATGATAAGGGTATGAGATTGCTTCCATTTAAGTGGCTTCCAGAAATGCTTCAAATCTGAGGAAGGACAGTTCTTTGTGGATCTGATTTATAGACTGGCTAAAGCACTAAAAAAGATGTCTGAAGTCATGGATCTTTGCTCAGCTTTTGGATTTTTAAGGTAAATTCTTGATCTCACTGGTGGCCAACAAAAAATAAACCTTAATCCTAGAAATTAAAGTATATTAGATGTAAAGTCTTACTTGGACAGGCAGTCTCCAGTTCATAATGGTGTCTTCGGTGAGAGCCCCTATGAGAGTGAGATTGTGCAGAATTAGTCCTATATGGCCCAGCTTTCTGTGTATTCAGGTTTATCAAACAGTCAGGCTCCTCCTTGTACTTAGATCCTGCAGTATTTTGTTTTGCTTTAAATAAAGCAAACAGAACCCAAATAGGTAGCCTTCTGTTAACTTTTCAGTTATGAAACAAGGGTATGTACTGTGAAATTCAGTAAGTTTGTAGATAGCTTGGCACAGTGGAGGGAAGGTGGTAGCATCTTCAATCCAAGCTCTTTTATTTTTTATTTTATTTTAGCCAAGCTCAGTAGTGACTCATTACATGCCTTTGTTAGCTGATTATTTTGGTGGGTGAAAGGTTGTTTAGAAGTTAATCTGAAAAGTGAAAACTAAGGCTAAGAAATGCGGTAGGGGAGCTGGAGAAGCACGAAGTTAGAGGGAGAGAAAGCAGAAAGGTGGAAAATGGAGCAGAGCAAGCATGGGCTCTCAACACAGCCATTGTTTTACGGATATTTGTGCAATGTGGTTAAACAAGAGCAGCTAACAGTCTTATTACTACGTGAAGTCTATACCTCTGATCTCTGTGCAAACTTCACTGACCGCACTGAGAAATGATGCTAGATGAAGAACAAGATTTAACTTTTCCCAGGCTTCATCTGTTTGGGGTTTTTTTTTTTCTGTCAAAGTTGACTGGTACATAATTTTACCTTTTTAATAGCTGATCTGCATTTTTACACTGTGCTAGCATACATTAGGGAAAAAAACCCCAACTTTTTCTAATGCCGTATTGCATTGCGCATACACTGCAGTAACACCAGAACTCTCTCCTGCTGAACATGACCACAAAGTCAGCAGCATCTTCCTGGCAGTCCACGTATGTGTCATAGTCGGTACCAGTTTTTGGCCACCTATGCATGGTCATGTTCTGGTTACTGAACTGACAGGCCGTTATGTTTTTCTAGCTCACAGTTTCTTCAGGTGATTGAATGAGCAGCAGAAAGCGGTGCAAAAACAACCTACCATGTGGTTTAGCCAGGGAACGCTGAAGTTTTGTTCAGTACATGATTTCCTTCATTAAGCTTTCTTTCAGTGACAGTGTCTGTAGATATGTCTATCTGGGTGATATTTCATCCTCTGATCACAAATAATTTTGCTGTTGATGCTTGTTATTTTTTAAAAGTCCAAAGGATTTTTGGATTGCAGATACGTAAATTTATCTGTCATATATAATTTCTACCCAAAACATTCACTGTCTGCAAAAGCATTTAATAATAATTCTGAAATATAAAAAGCCATATTTTCCCACAGAAATTATACAGTTCCAACCTTATAATGCTCTGTAAAATTACAAATATATATTATTTTTTGAATGAAGCACAAATGGCTAAACATTTTTCTTTTCTGTGCAATTCTTTTTTTAATTTAGTACCAAATTTCTCTCTAGCCATGAAGTGCTCAATTCTAGGTATGAGTAGCAGTCAACCTGCCTGCTGTAAGCTCACCAAAGAAGAGTCAGTGTATGCATATTAAATATTTAGAATATTTTTGTCTGAATTTTTGATAGTTGAAGTACTACTTAGTTTCAGCACCCAGAGAATTATTTCTGCTATAGCTGTAGTGCTTTTCTCTCAATTACATCTAGTTAAATAAATATCACATTTTTGAGAAACAAAGTATATGAAAATTATTCTGCTCAAATTTGTCTGCATAATCACAAAAGAAGATCAAAGAAAAGTTTTAAAAATACATGAATTACGTGCTTAGAAAAGGTGTACTCAGTCTGAAAGTCTAATACTGCTGAACTGTAGGGCAGCCACTCTGGTATGGATGAAAGGAAACATTAAGAATCTAAAAATAGGAGGAACAGGGAAAAGTAGAATTGAGTAAAGGGGAAAACAGCCTAAAAATGGTGTGGTTTCATTTAAAACATTTTTTCTTCTTTTTAAATACCACACTGAAGGAAACTAATAATACTGTATCTCGACCAAGCAACTATTCGTTATGAAAAGTAAACATGCTGAGAACGTTACAGGGAAGAAACGTTGCGGAAGACCACGCAGCTGAGGCAGGTCTCCTTCAGCATCGCGGTAACCTGGCATCCACGGATACCTAGCAGATGGCTTCAGGAGGACATGTTTTTGATTGTGTGCTGGTCTTGTCCATGGATTGTGCCCCCCAGCATCACTGCTTTAACATTGTCTACGTAGTAGGTGCCAATGGAGGCAAGCGTCTGAATCCCAGATTATATGCTGTTTTGAAGCAGGCGCTGGGTTTATATTATCAATCTTTACAGCAACTGGGAGTGGACTCATGGTGGTGTTACTGGGGGGAAGAAGAATCCAGCCATCTGCTGTGTGACTCTCCGTGCTCACCTGTCCATCTGCCTGGCGTCCTCATCCAGCAATGCAGCTTGCACCATGTCATCAGGTCACGCTTAGTGTGTCCACAATTGCTCACACCTGCTTTTTGTCATACATGTTTCTAACTGTGTATTTCCCAGTGCATGCTTCAGTTATGTGAAGACGTACATAGCAAAGATGCATCTAACACAGTTTGTCTGTATTCTGGATGAAGATAAATGCCAAACTGGCAAAGTGCTTTTTAAAGATTTGTAACTTGGGTATATTACGTTTATCTAGAAGAGGGAAAGGATTCCTCTTATTTCAGTTTTCTTTGAAACTCATGTAAAATGCAGAATGAGGACCACTTTTCTTAACCGAAAATACACGACTTCAGTATATTAAAAAAAAAAAAAGTCTAACATGTTACCGCTTTGACTGAACAATCAGAATAACTGTCCTTTGCTATACAAACCTTGTCCTCAGTATTAGGTTAGAATAGCGTGCATAAGGCAGTTGTGACATATAGCATGGTTTTGGTTACAGAGCTAGAAACGGGTGCAGGTTTAGCAGTTGCCATTTGAAAAAAATGCAGAAAAAGCAGAGGAAGGCAACATTACCACCAGCTAGACTTTTTTGTGTGTTTGTTTTAATAGACACCCATTTTCTTGTGTTATCATAAGTAGATGTCTGTGGAGAAGATAATGGTCAACTGCTGGCAGGTGGTCAAGCCGTGTGTTAAACAGTAAGGGCGTCAGCCTTTCAAAACCATCAATAACCTGTTTTTAGATGCGGGTTAGTTTAGTGAATTGGAATACGCACTCTTTGGTTGGAAGGAAATTGAACTCTTGTACTGAAATAGGACAGCTTGGAGGCAGCATTTAGGCAGAGGTGTACTTGTTTCTCAACACCAACACTTGGCATGGGCCTGGGGACAGTCATCAGCCAAATAATTGCTGCAGCAGAGGAAATGGCACTTCTCCTCAATGCCAGAGTATACACTTTTCCACTTCACCCATTTATAATGCCTTTCTGTTGGACACAGCTGTATCTCCTTCTTGTTTACATATTTTTCTGTAGTTCCAATGATTATTTTTTTAAGAGTATTTTGTGGTGAAAAATGCGATTGCGCCTCACTCTCCACACTTAAGGCATTGTAACTGCACGGGCTTTGGTGGTAGCTTCTGTTATTCAGTAGTGTGAGAGGATAATCATCCCTATCAAATGATTGTTAAAGACTAAGAAAAAAAAAACTTTATATGAGAAAAAAGGTTTGTTTTTAATTTAAATAACTAAATACTTTTCTTTCTATCTCTGCTATTTTAGAAACTATATGCTGCAACAGGAAAAGAAATACCACAAAAGGAGTTAAGTTTATAACCGTAGTATAACCATGATCACCTTACAGCATGCAAAATAGTACTTTGAGTTTAGCAAAGATCAATCGAGTGGTTCTGCCCTCTCTACTGTGGTTCCCTTCTCTCTCCTTCCTCCTCCTCTTCCCCTCCCTGACGGCCCTTCCCCATGCTCTGTCCTTCTTTCAGAGTAGCAGCCTGGTGTGTACAAACATCTTCTGAAGTATGTGAAAAAATATTGATTGATTGATTTCCAGGTAGTTGTAAGGTAGTTTTTCTGAAGGGTGTAAAAATATATAAATGTCCCAGGTAGTTTTTCAAATATAATTAAAATATGGTTAAACTTAATCCACTCTTCAGGTATTTTCAGTATTAATAAGGAATACCTTTTTTTGCCACAGTGCAACTACCATTAAACACTGCTACAGTAATTAAATACAGAATTAAAATGGCAGTCTTATTTACACACTGCTTCAAGGATGGCGGCTGGTGTCGTAAAGTATTTTCTGCTGAAAGAAAAGAGAATGTAGCTGGGGCACAGATCCAAAAAATGGAGTTCAAGTGGTTAAATACAAAGTTTCAGTCCTGAAATTGTCCTGAAACCTGCTTTGTTTCTGGCTAATCTTTAGGTGACCAGACCCCGTGCGGGCACGGAGCCTGGTGTGAGGTCGCCGGCTCTTGGAGCTGCAGGCAGCTGCTCTGGGGAAAGCACTGCAGCTCTGACACACGGAGGTGCAGGATACCTGCCCTGCAGCACTGACAGCCGGAGGCAGCTCTCCTCCAACTTGGTTTCTTGGAGAGTGACCTGGAGGCTGCTCTTTGGGAATGGCTTGCAAGCACCAGCGCTGGGGGGGTCCTCCTGTAAAATGAAGAGGTATCTGGTTCTGGGGGGAGTCCAGGCGCCGTCACCCTTTCCACGCAACCCTTTGAGAGCACTTGGCAAGAAATGGGAAGCCCAGGATTCAAATCCCTTCTTTTCCTGAGAAGTTACAAATCTTGAACTTCTCTTGAGAGTGCCCTACCTCCCAGCAACTGGCTTTTGGGAGGGTTGTGCTGCCTTCCCTCCCTCCCCACCTGCGCCCCGGCTCCCTGGATCCAAAAAGGAAGAGCAGTGCAAAACATTGTGGCGATGATCACAGAGCACTGCGGAGGAGAGAGGTGCTGGGTGCACGCGTGGCTCCGCAGGCTGGCACTCCTCTCACTGTTGCAGGTCTGTATTTCGAGCACTTTGTCCCTGGCGAGATAGTGCCATGTTGTCTGTTTGGTCCAAGATACAGCAGCTTTAAAATTAAGCCCTTATACACTGTAAGAGTAATTCCAACAGACTTCTCGTCATCTGTCTGTGACCGCTTTGAGATGCGAGGCTTGCTGCTGCTTGATAGTTTTGTGAGGATGTTTGCTATTTTTGGACTGCAAATCTTTCAGTAACTTCCAAGACCCTGGCACTAGATGGAGCTTTAATCTACTTGCACTTAGAAGTCTATTAAGTTTAACCACAAGTTAAAAATAGGGAAGAATAAATCAAGATATGTATGCCTGCTGGTACGTTTACAGTGCCCTTTTCCCCTTTTGTTAGCAGAGTGGTGTAAATTATAATTTAAATTTAATTTAAATGAAAATTGAAATACTGCAGCAGAATCTCCTTGATCTAGTAGGTGCTTTATAATCACTCTTACTAGCACCCTTTAATGTGCTCTCAGGCTCATGGGAGAAGTTGCTGTCAGTTAGGTATGCTGAAAATGTGCTGCACAGTTAAGCTAATAGCTAGGCTGTGCTGAATAAAGGTAATGCCATTTTCTGAACAAAGTTCCTGTTTATATTTCAGGCTGGGGTGGGGGTGACCAAGCCTTCTCTTTGCTGTGCTCATTCAATAACGCATTTGCATTTTCGCTTCATGCTACCAAAGCCAACAATTCAGAATCATCTGTTATCAGTCACTTCATTTTTCCTCCATGTGTTACCCTTGAAAATAGAAACAAATAAAAAACAGCTTTGAAACTGTAGTGTTTAATACTTTTCATTTAGCAAGCACCCTGTCTCACAGGCTGCACAGCACATATCAGAAATCTCTGCCTTCCACAGAAATAACTGGAAGTAGATTAGTTTTGTTCTTGGGTGCCTGTGTTCTTATCAGCAAGAGACTGGTTCGGTCAAAACCATTGTCCAGACACTGAAGTAGCAAATATGTAATCAGTTCCTATTCACAGCCCCTCTGCTGTTTTATTAAATGGTTTAATACAGTAAACCAGGAGATGCATACTTGGGGGAAAAAAAATCACAAGGCATGCTGTGCTCACAACACTGGAGGTGATGGAGAAGAAGATTGCATATTGCATCTCACTCCCATCATCTCCTCAAGGTCTAATCCTTCAGTGTCTTTCACCTTTTATCAGCAGGACTGAGGGACTCCGCACATAACCACAGAATGAAAAACCTTTGTAGAACACTTTACGTGAATGCAGTATTGCCAATATGAGCAAAAGCTCCTATTTCTGGGAGATTTCTACTATACTACAAAACTGTTAAGGAACCGTATTATTTATATACAGAAGAGTGCATGCAGTGTTGTAGATGACAGGGTTTGCATATGGCAATCTGATTACAGTATTGGCCGTACTGAGTAGGGAAACGGCACAAGCAGCTTTCAGAAAAAGACCCTGCTGAAGAAAGTAATTCTAGAAGGGTGTTTCGTAGCTGACCTGGCAAAATTTTAATTGCTACTTGTGACCAGATGAAGTCTATTCAAAGTCATAATTTCCGTATGAATCAATGGAATTTTGGTGCTTAAGTGTCTTTTAAGAATTTATTCTTACGAGGTTGTCACCAGTTGCATTCAGACTGTAAAATTTCATTAGTACTGGTTTCAAGGGAAGTAGTTTGCCACCCTTTGAAGACAGAAGTAAGCAGTAGGAATGAATACACTGATACCCAATTCCTCAAATGCATCTGGAGAGCAATGAGAAGTTATAATTCCTGGTGGCATCACTGATACAGGGCATAAAAAGGTTAAATGTCATTATTTCTTTACATTTCCATTTCATTTTACAAAAGTAGCTCATAAAGTTACTAAGGATCAAAGCGTGCTGGAGCATTCTTTGTTATACTTGGCAGCTCCTCTGCTGTTGTGTACATGGACACCGTTTCTTTAAATGGGTAGATGTAGCTGGTAAGCTGTCCTTTGGCACCATCGTCTTTATACAGAAAGCATATCTACAGAAATAAGTGTCGTAAAATCTGCACAGTGCATAAACGGACTTTTATTTCTTTTTTAGATGCTCTTTATCTCATTGTCCCATATACCAGTTAATGTGGCTGGACGACTCTTCCTTTTTTCGTGCAAGCGGAAAAGAAGATGCATATGCTGCATTTTCAAAGATGGGTATAGGATTTACCCACAAAGCTTCCTCTGACCTAAAGATTTGGAAAAGTTTTGCCTTTGTAAATGCGGAGGTTAGACTGTAGATTAGATGTAAATGTTCAGGTAAATAACTGTAACCCCTGAAGTCTGGATAACATCTTGGCAAGTAAACTAAACAGATTCGGGGAATGCAGAGCAAAGGAATCGGTGGTGGCTAAGGACTGATTAGTTTATACAGCATATGACAGCAAGACCATATTTATATAGATGTGTGTTGTCCACTGCTTTGCTGTTCTACATTTAAGTACTGCCCAAGGTGTGGTTTATGCCCTCGCTTTAAGAAATTCTTGACAAGCATGCTCTTGTCTGCATGGCTGGCTTTTTTAGTGTCCCCTTTAAATGTGGATACACAAAACTGCAGGCACAACTCCAGTGTTGTTCATGCCGATGCCACAAGCAGAGCTAAAATCACCTCCTTGTTCCTTCTTACTACATTGCACTTGTTCAAGCACAACCAGTTGCTGGAGAGCGAGAGGTCAGACTGAGACTTAACACAGACAGGTCCATCGTGCTTGGAAGAACTAGGCTACACTACTTCTTCTTTATCCATATGTATCCTTCTGTGCAAGAGACTGAATCTACAGTTAGGGATATTTTAAATGTAGATGTTTATTGGGGGAGAAATCCATCTTTTTTTCTGCAGCATACTGGGGAAATATTCCTGTGTAATTAATGAGGCTCTCGTTAGCATTTTTCACCTTGAAAGACTACTTTGCACTATTGCACTACTGAACATGCAATATCATAAATTCAAACTGGCCACAGAGGGAAATGAAAATAAATCACTTTAACTACTCAGAATGATCCTTACTACTAGCAGGGATCAGGCTAGTGAAGTCAAGCAAGGAAGCAGCAAACATGCTCTTACCTCTATTGACGTAAACCCAAAGTAATATTACAACCTTGAATGGAGTGAGTCTGGAGCAGTATGCGTTAGCATACTCTGGGAGGGAAGCTCTGCCTTCCTGATAATTATTAATTATTGTTAAAATCTGATTCTTCTAATGTTTTATTTACCTTCTGTAGCAGATGCTTTTTGGGTTGGATGCATCAGACACTTGAGGACAACGCACTCTACGAATACTACTTCAAAAAAAGTTGTATGGAGTTCTTCCCTGTCTTGTGTTGGCAGTTTGGGAGGACAACAGCAGTGTGAATGAAAAGTGGAAAGGGCAAACAGAGGCATGTTCTTTAGCCACCCAGGGCCTGAATCTGATCGTGTCCTGTCCCTTATGTTGATATCACTCCTGATCTCCAAATGATTCCTGATTCAACAGAATTATGTCTGTAGTAACTGTGGCAACCCAAACCATAGAAAGCAGCTTACGACCTAAAGCTGAGGTTGCTTCTGAGTATTAATGGGGTGGTTTTTTTCCTTCCAGCTAAGCTATGTTAATTGGCCAAGAAACGAAAGCAAAACAACTGTCCTTTGATTACGACGGTGCTTTGATGTTTGTATTTTACCCTGACCTAATCTCAGTAATAGGAGAAAAACACAAGTTGGGAACTGAAATGATGACACTGGAAACAAATTTTTTCATTACAGCACTGAATTTTTTTTTGTTGCTTCACTAGAAAATCTGACCTTGAATTTCAATCTTCTTACAGGCCTATCTTTTCAGAGACTTTGCTTTGAGCGGCTAGGGGTATATGAATAGGGCAAGTTGGGAGTCCTCAGCAAGGCATGCAATTGTTTGCAGTATGCAGTTAGACATGACCTGCAAAGAAGGTACAAGAAATTGTCATTGCGTTCTCTTCTCACCTTCTTTTTGATGTGTAAAGAAAGCTTTGTTTGCTTCTTTAAACAATTCTATCTCGGGAATGTCTGTGATGCTCAGTCTGTGACATTCGAGGAAAGCTTTTTGAAATCTCACGCACAAACTTTACGAGTTTACTCTATTATTTACCATTGCACTGGGTCTTAGTCACCCTGCAGCCTTCCAGTGAAGCAGGACTTCAATTTCTATCATTAAAAAACCCCCACTTATTAATTTAAAAAAGAAACATGTTCAACCGTCTTGGTTCATCTTTATTTCTCTTCAGCGAGCAAATGAGGGCACGAGCCAAAATCTTTTGTCTGTATCACAGCTGAATATTAATAGGTGAGCAGGAAATAATTTTGTCACATTGCTCCTCTCTGGAAGAGACAAAACCGCTTCTTGAATATGAGAGGCTTAGGCACGAAATAGACACTAGGCTGCTCTGCAGCGTTAAGACCGATGTGCTTCCCAGTATATTCAGAAGATCTTTTGCTAGGTCTCCAGCAACTCTAACTTCAGAAACGCAGACATTTGTGAGTTTAGGCAGCTGGTAAGCAAGAATGTTAGAGCTCTGGGTCCCTGAAGTGGTTGGACCCTTCTGAAAGCTGTTGTGAGAAAGAGGCCATTTGCCAGAGCAGGAATTGGAGTCAAAAGTGAGCCGGGTCCTCCAACCTCCGATTGCTCTTCTCTCTGTGGCAGCCGATTTGTCTCTGTGTCTTCCCAGGTCATATACCACTTGTGCTGGAGTTGGTTTCCAGAATAGCTGGTGTGAGACAGTCTGCCAGGAGCATGGAAAGCCCTGCGTTGTGGATAACTCCCAGCCTGACCTTTTGTACGGAGCCAGTTACCAACAGCTGGGAAAGGTCGCATCATCAAAGCTTCCTCCGGTTAGCAGAACACGGCTGCTTTTAACGGTTTACTGGCCAAACTAGGTGAGTTTGGCTAGCACACTGAATTGCAGGATTGTAGTAGTCATCTCATGCAGTTGTGGGGGTCCCCTTTGGGTTTTCTTGGGCTGGGTTGTTTGGGGCACAGGAGTTGGTGAGCTCTGCCTCTGCTGGCCTCCCAGGGCTTGCCTGGTGCCTCTTGCTGCTACATGATGTGGTTGCTTTTGCCTGCTCCCACGTGAATATAATATCAGATTCAGGGCAGTGGCACAAGAGGCAGCAGCTCTTTTATTCTTTAAAAGCCATTTGTAAAGGTAAAGGGCTTAGAGGTTTACTTAGGGTTTTTTTCTGGTGGTATCAGAACAAACCCATTTAAACAATTGCAACATTTTCCCCATATTTTCTTTACATGCCATTTTTCACAGACCACATGGCAGTATTAACTGCCTGCTATTGCAATATATTCCAACTACAGTGGAGCATCTGAGTCTGACGTAGTAATGCTGATGCTGAGTAGCTGTTGTGTTTCTACCTAGAAGAGCTCCATGTTGCTGTGATTACCTTATCTTGACTGTAGAACATTGGCTTTTGGTTCTTGTTGCAAGTAAAAAATAGCGATTCATAGAGTAGAATTATTTCGCTTTCCTACCAAAGTGTTACTTCTCCCCATGGAACAGCAGGCTATGTTGGGCAAGGCTATGTCAGGATGCGAAGATACTGTAGTCCCAGCACCTAGCACTATACAGGCCCTCGTTACAGAGAAGATCCTTTGTCCTTCAGTGCATTAATGAGGAATTCCTTTCCACTTTCAGCTCTGGTAATGGCAACTATAACACTTGCTCTAGCAGCTGATCTAGCTAAGGGAGCAGTTGTTTTGTGTGTTTCTTGGAGGCTAATGCAGTGCTACTGCTAAACCTTTACAGCTCTGTCATGTTAATGCCAAAAAAAAAGAGAGAGTATTTGATTTTCTTAAAAAAACAAACAAGCTGACCACAAACCGTGCTTTTTGTGGTCAGCCCCTCACAAATGCCCTGGACTCTGTTCAGTTCTTTCTATTGAATAATTTCAGCATAAGGCCCTTGTAAAGTTTGCTCTAAAATGGATTCAGTCCAAACCTTTTGTTTGTTAGTAAAGAACAAGTTATAGACAGTAGATCTTTCTTTCTTGTTTAATATGTATAAGCTCCTTTTACAAGCTCTATCCAAAGAACATTCAGTTAATTACTCAAGGCATCTTGTTATTTGGAGCCACTGCTTGTAGGGGAAGTGAAACTGCTTCTTTTGAGAAAGCGCAAGCAGTTCTTTGTGACTGTTTTCCTCCCCGTTGTACGGCCCAGCCGAGCACTGCGTGTTCCTTTCTCACCGAGGGGAGACCCTCGCTGCCTCTGGTTCTCTTGGTGCTCCAGCACAGGGGAGGAATAACTGACATTAGGCTAACCACACCTAGGAACGGAATCGAGGAGCATGAGAGGAGAGTTTGGGCCCTGGAGGCTGCCGGGGCAAGGGACTCGAGCTGACTTCTCTGCTTTCCCATCTGGCCAGTCCTTTCCATGCTGGAGCAGAGCTGGGCAGGGGTGCAGAGGTGGTGCCAGTTGTCATGGGTCACTATATGCTTGATTTTTCCAAAGCGGGTCACTGATGTTTTCAAATAAGTGCTGTAAGCTGGTGGTGATTCAGATCTGTTTTTCAGCATAGCTGCCAGCTGATGGGCAGCCTTTCTGCTTCCAGCAGAGCCTGGCTGTTCCCGAAAGGACTGGCATATAGCTTTCCTATCCCCCTTCTCCCAGCCCAGGGGAACAGCAGTTGCATCGCGTGCCTTTAGGGAACGCCCCTCAGCATTGGGGATCCCTGTGCCCTTCCTTAGGGTGCCCAAGAAGGGGCGTGCTGGGGAAGCCTGAGCCTGGTCAGCAGGTAGAGAGGACCGAACACAGGGATGTTGTGGGCAGGCTGCAAGGGCTTCTGCCCTTCCCGTAGTCCTGTTCCTGCTCCCCTGCTACAAGCTGGGAACTTTCATGCTGCAAGAGCACTGTAACAGCTCCTCAGCCTCCCTCGTCCCCTGGCACTGGGCGTGGGGAGTGGGGCAGAGCGTTTCTTCTTGCCTACAGCCCATGGACGCCAGCCTCCCGCTGCCGTTTGGTCCGCTGCTGCCCCAGGCTGGCCCTGCCGGGGTGCTGGCATCCAAGCGCTGCCGTGGCCCACAGACATGCTGGTGACCGGCCTGCGTGGCTCATGTGCTGTGGGCACACAAGGTGGGAACTGCTTTTCCTCACGTGCCACATTAGTATACAAAGCGGAGGCTTAATGTTAATCCCCTGGAGACCTGCTGTAGGAGCTGCCTGTTAGGACTGTGGCACAGCAAGTAGACGTGGCTCATTAGCGAGGGAGCATTGTGGCTCTGCTCTGGCACCGAGGGAGTGCATGTTCTCTTGTGAAGCGAGTGGAGCTGGGCCTGGGCGTGAGTCTTGGCTTTGGGCGGAGGCATGAGCCAGAGGACTGGCTCTCAGGATTGCTGGTTTCCATTCCTGGCCTGAGCAGAGCGCGGGTTAGTAACCAGGGCAGGAGTCTGGAGTCCCCCTGAGGAGACGTTGCGCAGCACTGTAGAGTGGGACGGGACCCTGCGTGGCACCGTGTCCTGCTGCCGGCGGCCGCAGTCCTTCCCCTCCTCTCGGAGAGGCTCAGTCGTGCTCCTGGCCGGTAAATGCACAGGACAGAGCCACAGCATCTGTGGCGACAGCAAGGTGTCGCTGGCAGTTGTGCCCTCGGAGTACAACAGCTCTTTCACATCAGAAAGAAGGAAACATCCAATCGCAGAGTCGGTTGCCTCTCTGTAAATAGCAAACCAAGTGCCCTAATTCAGCGCAGCAGCAGCTCTTTGGAGGCGTCCCTCAGCAGGCTCCGTGGTGGGCTGTGCTGGAGCTGACTCATCACTTCCAGCGTGGCAGAGATTGGAGCTTTCAGGCCCTAAGGATTTCATTGTTTCTTTATTAATTTTAAATTGATTAAAATGAATTTTTAAAATACCAGGAGAGACTTGCCTAAAGAAATGGTTATAAAAAAAAGAAGGAAATGGTCTGTGGGAGTTAACTGTGTGCTTAACGATCTCTGGCTCATACAGCTGTGAGCACCCGTTGCAGCTTGGAGGAGTCTTATGTCAGCTGCTCTGTCCTGGTGGATTAGCAAAGACAGGATTAATCTGTCATTACCATAAAAAAGTGAGAATTATAAACTGTCCTTGCTTATACCTAGTGCAGACCCACCAGTGTCCTCATCCGTGGCAGGACAGTATTACAGGCTTCTGCTCTCAGCTACAGGGCTTTGTCCAGAAGTCAAGATCTCCTAGGGAAGTGCATCGCTACAGGAGCGTCCCATTCTCTCCCAGCATCGCCCAGTGCCTGACAAATCACCTCATATGGTCCAGAGACTCCCTGGGGTAGCCTGTGGGGTGTCTTGTACCAGAACAGGCTGTCAGGTCCTTTGCTCAGCCTCCAAGCAAGGGTGCCGTAGCGAGTGTAGGCAGTAGCAGATGGGTGGAGGATCCTTTTTCCCACCGTTGGAGGGCAGTTACAAACGAGCTTTTCCCCTGGGCCATTCTCACTTGCTGTTCACGCCCCCACTCCACCAGGTGGAAGCTGCCTTACACTGAAGCAAGAGGATTCCTGTCCCTTATGATTTCCATCTGCTCCAATGTAACTGTAAAACTCAAGGTTATGCAGATATTTAAAGCTTTTCCCTTCCGCCTCTCCCCTTTCACAGTGATGGGGAGGTGGGTGCAGTCCGCCATCCAGCCAGCAGCCCAGGGACGCCTGTGGACCCACCTGAGCCAGCACCAATAAGGAGCCTTCCATGCCATGGTGGACTCCAGAGATGTAGGAACCCCCTTCTTGGAGGCTACAGAAGCAGGGTCAGAGCCCTCTCCACATGGGGAACTCTGCCTGAAGGTTCATCCTGGGGACTCCATCCCTCAGCATCCCACCTGCTGCTTTGGAGGGGGAATGACACTCACCTCCATGGTGCTGCACCACAGTGCGGGATCTGGCCCTAACTTGTCAGTAGGGATTGTTCTCCATTCTGATGAAGGTCAGGGCTAGCTCAGGCAGCATATACAGTGGATTAATTGAATAAAGCTTTTTGTCCTGTAAATAAATACCAACAAATTAAAAAGAAAAAAAAAAGGCAGGTGGAAAGCTCTGTGGTACTTCAGAGAGACAGAGCAGGAAGCTGAGAGGAGCGAAAGAACAGAATATGGAATTCACTTGGAGATAATGAAGCAGCAGGTTTTGTCAGCCCCTTTTATGTCTATCTAAAAAAAGAGACCTGCTATTTCAGTGAACTAAAGAATAAAAATAAAAAACCCAGAGAACCTCTGCAAAAACAATTTGACACTTGCTATTGATTGAAGTAATGGAGCAAGCAGAGTTATAAGAAGTTGCATAAAAGCATCTTTGGTCTGCTTTAAAAATCCCTCTAAAAGATACAGTGATATTACTCATACGCTGTTCACCTATCTGTCTCTTCTCATCTCTAGGTCTCAAAAGCTGAACTGCTCTAAATTCACATGCCAAAGCAGAACCTGTTTTTCCTGACTCTGTGCCCTGCACTCAGCTATCGGTCTTGCCTGCAGTGCTGTAGAGCAGACAGTGCTGTGGAAGAGCCCGGCTGATGAGGAACGCATAGTTCCTGTTCACCTGCTTGAGCATCAAGTGGTGTCAACTGGGATGACTGGAGAAGCCCATCTCTTTCCCTCGTCCTCTGATATCAGGTAGGATGGGTTCTTTCTTAGGCCTTGATGTCCCACAGGCAGCAGCAGAGCTTTGTCCTGGGTGGGTCATGACTTCTGTGATATGCTCCCTTTGGCTTCACCTCGGACACCTATGAAAGATGACAAAGGACCGGTTTATTTTGTATGGCATGTGGATTGATGTTTTATCTGAGAGTGGCTTATGTGTAGGTTTTAACATGTTTTAATCTTTTTGCGACCAAGGTGCTTTCCAAATTAATAAATGATACTAACGAATTCCTTCCTGTGCTTAAACAGACTCAGATTTAGTGTTTTACTCAAATTAGGAAATTATTAAATAGGGTAAGAAGAACACTGGGTTACAGAATGTTCTTGCTTCATTCATCCTGTCAATTGCAGTTTTAGTTTTAATTATTTATAACACACCATAATGTACTGGTTAATTTACAGTAGCATATTTCTGTACAGTAATGAAATTAGTGACAGGAGACTTAGTGCAGCACTTGCTGTTTACTCTGTGCTGAGTAATATACGCATTAATTATGTGCATATTAGAATGGCTTTAAAATATATATAGACTCAGCTGGAGGGTTAAGGTGTTTTAGACTTGCTTGTTCTTCATGTAGTTAAAAATAGTGTCATCTAAGACCTGATCCTAAAGAAGTACATGAAATCAGCATGACTGTTTGTGGAAGGAAGGTTCTGGCAATGTGAAATTCTTTCAGTCTCTGCAGGGCCAGGCCTTAGCCAGCAGACATTAAAGAGCACGTTTCAGTGTTCTAAGGGCAATATTCTTGTATAAGGTTATCTTATTCCTATTTCCTTCTAGTTAAAAGATACCTAACCAGACTGCCTTCTCTGTCCCGTATGAGCTGCTGCAAAGTCTGTTCAAGCTCTGCTGCTGTTAGTGATGAGCACGGGTGTAAAGGTCGGAGAAGTGCTGGCCCTGTGGGCCTGAAAGATGACTTTGACAAAACAAAATGCTGTCAGATTCTCGAGGCAAACAGGCTTGAAAATAGAGAAAATATTTTTTCATATTTTTAAAGTTTTATCACTCAGCTGTGCTATTTGTAGTAGTAGTAGACATAACATTTGCAGAAAGAAATGTGACAGATCTATTCAGCTGGCAAGACAAGTTTCTCTGTACTGATCCCACATCTTGCCAACAATTCCTATCCTGTGGTGAAAGTTGTGTGTAGCTACCTAACAAGACAACTGGTTGTCTTCATTACGCATTTCCATTTTTTCGAGCCGGAGATAAGACATGCCCAGCTATGCCAGGAATTAAAACAGCCCAGCACGTCCATTCTTGTTTGGTGAAAATGCTTCCCTGTATTCTCAGAGCAAAACAATTACATTCTCTATATTGTCACAGGTTCTGCTATATAGTAGTAATAGCTGTCAAGCATCAAAAAACCCTACAACAAAACAAACAAAAAAACCCCAACCAAGGATATTCTTCCGAGCAAGTGCCCTACCTTACTCCCTGTTTTGCTTCTTTTAGCTCCAGGCTAAGGATACTGCTTCTGACACAAGAGTGATTCACCCCCTCCAGCTATACCAGCAGCCAGCCTCCTAGGGTTTGGTTTTCCTATTCACCCTCTTACAGTAGCTTGCTATGCAACATGCATAATCAGTGCTTTCTTGCAGTCCCCACACGGCCTCATGAAAGCAGGGACTGACCGGATGAACAGAACCCGAGGGGCTTTGCCCCTCAAAATTCAGCATATGTGAACAGGTCACATCAAGTAATTGAGCTGCGTTTTCTTTCTCCCTGAGACTTTTCTGGAGGAACTGCCATCGCCTTGCCGGGAGACTGAAGCGGTGAGATGCAGACGCATGGGTGCCTTGCCGGGTAAGCACTCCTGCGCTCCTCACAGCGGAGGCGGGTGGAAGGGCTGGGCACAGGAGATGGGAGGGTCAGAAGCTCCTCGTGCGACTCCTGGGTGACCCACCAGCCTTTTTGTTGAGTCACACAGCTCTGGCTGGGCTCCGTACAACCGAGGGAAGAGTCGTACCCCCACACTACTGCACAGGAGGTGAATACAGGGACTGCCAAGAACACAGCCTCCTTCAGCCTTCTGAAGGATGAGGGGTCAGCGTGTAACACTTTGCCACAAAATCACACCTGGCATTTACACAAGCATCGCTTTGGGAGAGGCCGTGCCGCACACCCTGCAGGTTGTTCCCAACATGTAGCCTCCCCCTTCAACAGGTCGATACAACAGACAGGTTTTCTAGAAAGCGCGTGACTGAGTAAACGCCGTGGGGTGGACGGTGGCTCTCTGAATAAATGCCACAGGGGAGGAGCACTCGCTGGAATGGGCTTCATGGACGAGGGTGACGGTGGAGATGGGCGAGGGTGATGTGACGCTCAGAGAGTAATGCAAAGAAGCTGACTTTATCTCATCGTGAAGGGAACCAGAGGTTGGCCTTTGGTTTAGATAAACAGCTATCAACAGCTGAGTGGATCAGCTGGGGCTGTAAACGTCTCCCTGAGTCAGCCACACTGGCATGGGGGGGAGATTATGTGGCTCAGCCCAACCTAGGGTAAAACATGTAAACAACTAGCAGAGGAATTTCAAAGAGAGCAATGGACTTGAGCTGGCATCAACCCACATATTCCCTCCCGGCGACCGGGAACAGCCAGTATCATGGCGGTGAGCATATCATGGAGACCAGTAATGGGAATCACACTGGTATGGTGACTGAACTGTGTATTGCAATTGCTAACTCACATTTGTATTGTGTTTTCAGTATATTTTATATCACTCTGCTAAGTCAGAAATCCTGGGTGCAGACGGTGGCAGGAGTGCCCGGGTGCTGGCAGGGCTGGTGGCTTTAGGCCATCTCACGCTGCGTGGTGCCAGCACTTGTTACAGCTCTGCACACCCCATTACTGTCTGGTCTCTAATGTCCCTCCCAGGCCACGGGGAGAGCACCCCTTGCAAGCACCGGGGCGTTACAGTGGTAATATCCCATGTACGTTATTGAAACATCACAGTACTTTACTGCACAAACGTATGCATTTTAGTAAAGCAAAGTATTAGTGCAAGGACTAATGATGGAATTTGATCTCCAGTAGATGGTGGATAGAAACCGATACATAAAGTGTTCCCTTACCAAACACAAAAAGCACTTTCCTGCAGAAAAATGGGAACATAGTATCGAGCCAAGGAATGGAGAATTTCCTCCTTTCTGAAAATTCCTTTTGTCTCTCAATCTATCAAATTCTACCCCACTGTTATTTTTCCTATGAGCAAAGCTTTCAGCCAAGCATTTTACAAGAAGTTCTGCCCCCTTCTCTCATGTTACACAAGGCTCAGACTTTTTAAGCAATACTGAACTGCACATTAGCAGCAGCATCAAACCCAAGTGTCCCCTTCCACGAGCACCCCAGGCCACAGTATATGACATGACACCCGGTTTCACGTACTCCATCCCCTTGTCTCTGAGAGCCTAGCGCACATTATGGACATGACCCTTCCCCAAGAAAACTTTAGAAAGACACAATATGCATTTGCTTAAGTCTCCACAGAATTAATGTCCAGGGTAAAATTTGGCCCATGGTATTTTATGACACCAACTTGTAAATAATTTTGCTTCTAAGCACAGAAGTTTGGGGAAATAAAAAATTCCAGTGGTCCAGGCAGAGCAAAGCTAGATCCCCCCGTTGTCATAATGTGCCATACAGTGTGAGATGTGATGGTGATGAAATGCCGTCGTCGTTGAAGCAGAGCGTATTCAGACTGGAACACAGTTCACAAGTGGCTGGTGCAAATTATTTTTATAGTGGTACCATTATTTCATACACATCCATCCAGATAAACAAGACTCTGTATTGTCCAGTCAGTAACAGATTCTTCATGATTTAGTCTTGCTGATTTTTTTAAAATTGTTAGCATCAAAATGCTGGTGGCCCATGGTTTCTCATCCTTGCTTATGCGCCACAACCATTCAATACTGGTTAGCAAAAATGACCTGTGCCTAAAAAGCTGGTCAGCCAGGCTCTGCCTATCATCCTGACCTCCAGAGTACAGTGCCAGTGCTGCTCACTAGCAGCTCAGTGACTCCCTGGGCTTATATTAGAGACGCAGGGAGACAGCCAGCCAGCACTGACTGTATGGATGGAATAGTAATTTATTACAGTATTGTCCTCTGTCCTCCTATTAGGGAGAAAACTGCAACAGCTATTCGTTCAAACCATTCAACATGAACTTAGGCAGGACTTTGTTAATCTATGCTGGGAGATGCAGACTCCTTTGGCGGCAGTTGGTTTCTCACATTTCTTTAAAGAATGTGCGTGTGCGTGTATATATATATTGCAGAAAGGCAGAAAATAATTGAAAGAATTACTCTTTTCATTTTTGCTTCTAATTTGCTCATTAGGTATTTATTAGAAGGAAACCCAGGCAATGAAGAAAGTAAGGAAATCTCTCCAGGAGTAACACCCACGTGCAGGTACCAAATGCCTGCATGCACCTGAATTCAACTGATGCGAAGAAGCTGAATTTAAAATGCACTACAGAACAAAACAGGGCCAGCTGGAGGATTTCCTGTAAGAAAAAGGAAAAGCCTGGGGAGGCAGCAAGCCTCAGAAACACTGAGCTGTGATGCATTCCTCCTGGCTGTGAGTAGTGTATCTGGAAGGAGGGGAAAGGGGATGGGAATGTCTTGGTTTGGTCATTTGGCCTAGTGAACTCTTCCAGTTAACATTTTTTTCATCTAGCATTCAAGATGTTGGAGAGATTTATATGGTTTTTTTAATATATATATATTTTAAAAAGTGGGTGTGTATATATGTGTGTGTGTGTACATATATATATATATATGAGGTGAGGTCGAGTAAGTATTCGTTATAAAAGGCTCCAGAAACACTCTGCTTCTGTCTCTGAGCACAAAGAGAAGCAATAGAAGATACAGAAAAACTTGTCAGGGTTACTCTGAGGTAAATGGCTTACAGCTGTGTAAGTTGTGTGTCAGTATTTGATTTGAGAAGAGCTTTTGGTGGTTGAGCGATGGTGCCACCCGTTTCGGGTTGTAGAGAGAGCGTGGAGGTGAGTGCTTGCCTGCCTGCAGCATCTCCCTCCCACGCCGGGGGAGCAGGCACTGGGGCCATGGTGGTTTCCTGGCACCTGGGGGGAAGAGGTGGGCTCGGGGAAACCACCAGGAGGTTCCCGGTAAATGGGGGGCTGGAGGAGCCAAAGGTGGCTGTGGAGGTTGTCAGCGGGCGCCCTCACTGCTGGGATGCCACTGCCAACAGGCAAGCGTGTGGCGTGGTGCAGCGCTTGTCCCTTTTGATCCCAGCCTCGCCGCATCCTCCCGCACCGGCTGCTTGTGCCGCGCGTGCGGGGTGCCTGGGGGTGCCTGACCGCAGTGTTGCAGGGAGCGAGGCCTGTGGTGCCGTCCCTGCCCCAGGCAGTTCCTGCGCTCTCTCAGCTCTGGCTTTCCTACAGTGGCGATGATGGCAGGTGGCACTCATAGCTCCATAAAATACCCCCTGATAGGTTTGACTGTGTCACAGACTTTTAAAGCTGCTAGATTTCAGTATTTCCTTTACCAGGCATTAACAAAAAAGTTTCTTTAAGTCAAGTAAAAATGCATTTAATTCAGTACTTATCTTGCAGTCTCAATCTCGTCATATTTCTAATTTTAATGTAGGCTGAGTCATTTTCATCCTACTGCTTTAAAATCAGGCTATGGAGCATGGTCTTCTGGTATGTTTGGGAAGTAGAACAACTTTTCTCTCTCTTAGTCAGGTCTGTCTTGCCAAGCTTCTATCACTCAGTGCTCTTAGATATAAAAATAACGTATAGCTGGGGATGACTTGCAGAGTTAGTTTTATTACTGTAAGCAAAATTGAAATGTGAAGGATGCCAGCTTATGCTATGCAGATTGATTTATAAAAATAAATTAAATGAAAGTATTAGTCCCAATGAAAAATTTAACCCTGTTTTGACATAATTCCTCGGGGAAGCATTCGCATTGTGTATGCGGTACAGTAGTTACACAGTATTTGCTTTCTCTATTTTGTTTATCTGTGGCCTACTGGTTCCTCTCCTGCCTGCCTGTCAAACCCTCCTCTGAGGTTGCAGTTGTTAATGTTTTTATGCTTAAAGTACTATATTGTTCCTTGTTCTTGGAAATAGCTGATTTGGTTTTTGCAAATCCAAAGACTTCAATTTGAGACAGACTCTTGGTGTGGAAAATACAGGTGGAACAGGGGTAGTCTGTCAATGGTATAAACTACTGGAAACAGTTGTGATTCGAAGCCTTGACAGTAGGTAGAGCTATTCCAAATGTCGTATCTGCAACTACGTATCCCTGCGTATATGGGGAGAGAAAACAGAAAATACAAGGGGAACACTACAGTATGCGTGCGACTGTAACGCATCTAAAATACTGCATTCCTGGGTCCGCGGTTCAGGAAGAACATGGCAAAACTAGAAAAATACTGAAAATGGGACAAATGGAAGATTGCAGGATTGAACAAGCTTGATCCGTTTATGTACAAAATCTGGTTGTGAATCTGGACTGATCTAAATTTGCATTCACAAGCTGGTTTCTTCAGGTGAACTTGAATTGTAAAGCAGTGACTGATTTTTATTTTTTTAAATTTATTCATTCTTGCTTTGAGTCTGTTTGAACCTTCATCTCGGCAACAACTTCGGTCTTCAGACAACGTGGGTTGTAACGGAAGCGGATACGTACGCGTTATACCAGCCTATGTAGAATTGTTTCACGTCTCGGTATGTACCAAGTCAAAGTGCTGCTATTCCACCTCAAACTGGGTGCTGTCCTGCTTCGCTGTTGGTGCTGCACTTGCAGAGGGAGGTGAATGGAAGTCATGAGACGAGGCCTGGGGCTCAGCTGCGTGATTGTAATGTTCCTCCCAGGCCGGCACAAGTTTAACCTGCTAATGTTAAGTGTGGATTTTGGCCCATAACATGAAATGAAGCCTGGTGAGGATTTGCTTCATTTCTACTATCAAACAGGCATTAAAGATCTCTGTTCACTCTCAAGTATAAGTCAGTTTGCACAACCAAGAAACCTCTGGTTCGCTAGGCTGGTCTTGGCAAGACTTGGGGATAGTCCTTGCTTACAGAGACAGGCTAGCAATTGTTATCTACATTAGTGGAAACACCATCTCTTTTAAATTGAAAAGGATAACTTGTCTTTAGTTGGCTTTATCTGTTTCTTTTCTACTTCTGAGTAGTTTCAAACCCAATTTACTGGTCTGCTAGGTGAAAGTAAAGCATCTTGCAACGGCAAAGAAATCCAATACACTCTTCAGTAGGGGTTTTTTGTTTGCTTTGTACATAAGTCACTATCCGTTATCTGCTTAAAAAGTTGGTTTGGTTGAAAAAAATGCTAACAATATTATGTATAATTCTGTGTTTTCCACATTTATCATGGCATATAAGCAACAATGAAAAAAGATGACGGTAGCAGACTTTTTGTTGCCTCCTATAGGAAGTCATACCAGGATTAAAGTTTGTAGTGTAAAGGGAAGTCAGATTATGCCTCTTTGAGGCTTCTTACATACTCTTCATTACCCAGGACCTTAGTATAAATCAAAAGCAGGCTCCATGTGCTCACGAAGGAGAGTAAAGTATGTTACCTTGCACCTGTTAGGCGTGAGCTTTAGCTCCCCTTTGCTGCTAGGTGGAGCAGGCTTTATTGCGCTGCCTTGGTGCCACAGGGCTTTCCAAAAACCCCTTGCTCCCAAGACGCTCCCGTCATCCTGCACCAACCCAGCGGGAGTCACGGTCCTGCTGGGAGGACCTGTGAGGTCCCTGCATGCCCGCATGTATGCTCTTTGCCGATTTCAAGCCCAGTCCAAGGAAGTAAATGAGACTCCTGCTGACTTTGTGTCAGCTGGTTGCCCTGATGTTCAACCTGCCAGCGAGACTGATGGTGGTGATCTTTGGTGGTTACTTGAATTTCCGGAGACTGCAGGATCTCTAGCCAAAGACCAGCCCTGTTGGACCGGATGCTGGACAAATGCAAAGCAGGAGACAAATGCAAGCAGGTGTGGGAGGAGATGTTTGTGCATTGTCTGCTTGCTTGCTGACTGAGAACTAGGCCAGGATGATCAGTCTCCTCTTGCAATAGCTGTCATCTGGCCATGCCTTTCAGTCGTTTACAAGCAGGTGTCAGCCACTGAAACAGGCTGTGTCTCATTGCCAGTTCCCTAAAAGCTGCCACCTGCAAAAGCTAGTTTTCTATTTGTAGCCACGGGTTTATTTGCTGTTTCTAAAACATTGCACAAATGGATCTCCAACCAGCTAGACAGACACAAGCTTGCATGTTAATTTAATTTCTTCCCCTAGCGACTGCTGCCCTATTGCATCCCATACTGTGCATGGAGCATTCCAGCTTTCCTGCAAGAGAAGATGTGACGGAGCACACAGCAATGCTGACTAATGTCACTTGCCAGGTGCCTTCTAAAGCACAAGGTGAGGCTGATTGTTTGTAATACGCTCAAGAGGATATGTTAGCCTCAGTTTCTCCAGGGCTTCAGTACAACAATAGAAATGGTGTTATCAGAAACACCACTTCCAATATTGAAGATAAATTTATTAAGACAAATGTAGACTAAAATGAAGGAACACTTAAAAAAAATTAAAAAACACACAAAGGTGGATCCTGTGAATAATGTGTGTCAGGGCAGGGCTTCAAGTAGGTGGTCCCTTTGTACCACCTACTTATCTAGTTTTGACTTCTAGATAATTAAACTGATGATTTTTTGCTAGAGTACTTTAGAGTTTGAAAGCTCTAACATCTTGAAAACAAATTCACCATTTGCAATGTAACTGATAAAAATGCAGACATCGGTTGGAATGAAGTTAGTATTTGGCTAGGCAACAATACTCTGCTCTCAGGATGCATTTGGGGTATTTTTAGGGTATTTCATTTCTGCTTAGATGTGCAGTGTGTACATTTATACTAGCAAGTTAGCTACTCACAGTATAAGTTAACTAGCTAACTTACAGTAGCAAGTTAAATTCATCAGAGTCTTGAGATCAGATTTCTTTTCTTACCTGTCTCTTCCATTGAGCTTCCTTTAAAATTGCAAAACCTTCCTACAGAATAAGGCTTTGTCCCAGGGGATGGCAAAAAAAAATGTTGTGATGCTTTCTGCTGCCAAGGACCAGTGTACTTTGTACATGCTGAAAGACTCAAACCAGCTAGTTTGCTGACAGGAACAAGGTCACGGTGGCTTTCCCCTCCCCAGTTACCCAATTCAATGAATATTCTTCTTTTCTGTCATTTTAAGGAGCACTGTCAGTTTGGCTTGTGGCCTGCTGATGATAAGACGGAGTGACTATGCCCTCTGGCTCCCGCAGCTCTCCATCTGTCTGTGTACACCTTCCTTTGAGAACCGCTGTCCACAGATCCTTCTTCCTGCCCACTGCCAGCTTCTTGCTGTGGTGGCTCCACCTGAGCAAGGACTTGCTGAAGACATCTAGGCTGAAGCCACCCATTCTCTGCTCTATAATCCAAATGGTACAGGTTACTTTACTGAAGCCACTGCCTGCTCCTGGCTGAGTTGAGCTTTCCTGTGTGTCAGCATAGACCAGCAGCTCTGTGGAGTAGCAGAGCTCTGGACGTGTCCGTGGTCAGCACTTTCCTGAGCTCTCTTTATGTGGGGGAGAGCCAAAAGGAGAGCAGAGAGTGCTAGACGCTGCTGGTGGCCTTGTCTACTAACAAATCCTCACCTGATTACTTAGGGAAGCTTTGCAGTCTTTCCGCGTCCTGAGGCAGCAGGAATGGTTGAAGCAGGGGCTGAAATCCAAGGAGAAGTAGAGGAGCTCTAGGTCAGCAGAGAACGGGGCCCAAAGTCTTGCTTCAAAAAAGAAATCACTTGCACTTAATGAACACCAGGTTTTTGGTGATGTTGCTTTCACTTCTCTTACTGTATGAAACTGCTACCCCTGAGGCCAAGACACAAATCTCTGGAGTCAGAATATTTGTGCTTGGTGTCTCAAATGAAATGATGAGAAAGTGAGTGTACCTACAGTAATGCATTCCTGTTACACTATGGAAATGATGAAAGCAAGCCTTCATACTATTAATAATCACCAGGTGTGCAGGAGCCTGCAGTAATGCCATCAACAGTGGTGACATCTCAGATATGTCGGTGAACTGGCCACTGGTACATGTTACTAGATATTTATCCTGCATTTGCCACTGCAGCCTTTAAGCCTGACAGTGTTTCACTTAGAAGATTGGTGAAGTATTTCTATGCTCTTGCTGTGATTCTTGCTATGGTTACAGCAGAGACTGGCTTCTCTGTTAGTGCTATCTAGAGCTGGGCTTAAATCACAGGTGGCAGTGATCTGAGCTTGACAGAGGAGGCAGAGCTTCCCTTTCACTTAGGTGGTCCATCTGGCAGCATGCACTAGAGCTTCACCTTGACTCTTTTTTCCTTAACCATATACGTATTGTGCCACAACCTGCTTATGCCAGGTAGGATCATAATGTCTAGGCTCAGCTGATCAGGGAGAAGAAGAGGGCAAGCCAGTAAGCAACATCTCTGCTTGTCCTGCAGCCCCTACCCATGGTCCAAGTCGGGTGACTATTGGTTGAGTATTGCTCAAATGCAAAAGCAGGGCTATTGTGGCCAGCCTTCCCACAGGCTGATTTTCAGAAACATGCAGTAAACAGGAGGGTTTGTCACTCCTGTTCAGTGATCTGCATGGTTTTGTGGAACCAGACAGGAAGATACTAGCCTAAGTGCTGGAGAGTGAGAAGCTAATAGGTACGATTCAGATGACCACAGCTTACCTTGGGTTATAATAAACCACACATATTTGAACAGCGTATAACAAAGCCACGCTTCAGTAGGTTTTAGTTTTAACTAAATGAACCAAAAAAGAATTGAAAACTCCGAGCAGTTTTTGAGGAGTTCATAGACTGGATTAAACTGTGTCTTCATTGACCATAGAGTATAAATTGGGAAAATGTGTGTTTCCAGCTTTCAGAAGGTTGTGACTTTCGCTTTTTTTTAATCAGCTTTTCTAGCTCTGAAATAATGAAATCTACCAGTGCAACTGGAATAGTGTTTCTAAAAAGATGCATTGTTCTTCTGAGCCTTTACAAAGCCATTTCAGAGCCTTTCACATGCTACAGATACAAAAAAAAGTTGGAGCACACAAGTTTGGGGTTGTGAGAGAGCAAAAGATTGGGGGAGGAGGGTAGATATCTTTTAAATCACTGAAATATGATAGGAAGTCAGGTCCCCTCTGAAGCAAGGTTAGTAATACCTAGGCCATCCTGGTGGCTATTCACCCATTGTCCTCTTTAAATCTGCTGCTGATGGGATTCCATGGTCTGTTCCAGCACTTCGATACTCCTACCGATAGAAAGTCAACCTACATCTTGTTTCCCCAAAACTAGCCTGTCACTTCTTGATCTGTACTGGGAAGAAACATGGATCACTGTCTTCAAAAGGAACTGTTATGCCCACCCTCAGCTTTCTTTCTAGACTAAACAAATCACATTCTTCCTGTTTCTCACAGAATTGAAGGACAGCTGAGGTTGGAAGGGACCTCTGGAGATCATCTAGTCCAACTCGTCTCTTCAAAGTAGGGGCAGCTAGAGCAGGTCATGCAGAGCGCTGTCAGTTGTGTTGAATATCTCCCGAGCATGGAGACCGCACAATCTCTCTGGGTAGCCTGTCCCCGTGTTTGACCAGCCTCACAGTAAAAACATTTTCTCTTGTGCTTGAACGGATCTTCCTGTATTTCAGTTTCTGCCTGTCACCTGTTGTTCTGTCACTGGACACCACTGAGAAGAGTCTGGCTCTGTCCTCTTTACTCCCCCCGTCAGTATTTAGACATTGATAAAATCCTCCCAAGCCTTCTCTTCTCAAGCCCACATGCTCCCAGCACTCTCAGCCTCCCCGTGTATGTCATGTGCTTCTATCCCTCATCATACTCATGGCCCCTTGTCAGACTCTCTCCGGTATGTCCAAGTCTCCCCGGTACTAAGTGATGTTTAATATTGCCAAATCTTGAGATCACACCAGTCCAAACTGCTGTTCTGCTCCCCAGCAAGAGTAATGTACATAAATGTAGTTCCTCCTCAGTGTTTTGCAGGGTGTTTTTCTTGTAGGGAAATGCTCTGTAAGTCACTTCAATCTCTGTATTAACTCTTACGTAAGCCTTTTCCTGGCTGATGACTGTGAAATGAGATGTCATGAACTGCAGCTGAAGAATGAAAAATAGGATTTCTTCTCTCCCTGGTACCAGCAGTTTGGTCACTTCAATCTCCCTTCATGAATATGGGCTTTAAAAAGTAGAATTACAGATTTCAGAGTTAGAAGATTAAAAGATTTAGGAAATCCTAGGAAAAAAATTCCTGCTTCTGGCTGTGGTGGAGAGGTTGGAATCCATTTGATCCATCTGTAGATAAAGTCCTGTCTCACAAACAGCCAAGGTTACTGTGGGTTTGGAGGAACCATAGCACGTGCTTGTGAAGGAGGCTCCTCTAAATGGGAGAAGTAGCAAAACTAAAATAGGGTTTGTGTGTGGTGGCCGGAATTGGATAGTGTAAATCAGAAGGGTTTGAGTCCTTGTCTCGGTCTCTCCCTTGCTCATTGATCTTGACCAGGTTTCAGCAAGTGTAGCTCTATTCTGGGAAGTCGTTTTGTTACGAGGGCTCAGTGGAGTGTATTGCCTTTTGATGACTGCCGTGTCCGTGTTAGCACAGTGGTGGGGCAGGCAACTGGAGGAGATTGCAGAAAGATATGAGCTAGCTCGGCTGTGCAGAGGCTGTGTTGCATTGTGAGGCATGGTTTGGGGGGGCAGCAGGAAGGTTTAGCAGGGTTGGGGAGATGGGGTTTACTTGGGGTGGGTTTTTGGTTTGCTTTGGGTTTGGTGTTTTGTGGTTCCCCCCTCCCCCCCTTATCTCTTTCTGCCAGCTCTGCAAGCACAGCCAGGATCCTCAGAGTATCTCCACATGGAGAACTTCATGTGCAGGATACCAGAACATGAACACGTAGCTCAAAGTTATCCTACGCTAAGTCTTCATGTGGACAGTGTCTGACAGTGGGGTAAGTTGCCTTGCACCCAGCGCACGCTGAGGATGTCTGTGCAAGGAATTTTTTGGCTGTCGGTTCACGCTGTAGCTGACTGCATGCTGACTTCTTCAGGCAGCTGGCTCCAAGACCCACACTGGATCCCTGACGTGTCCCTGACCTCTGCCAGGAGTGGAGATGCCATCAGGCATGCCAGTCCAGTGGCACAAGTGGTTTTCTTTACATTAGGTTTTGTGTAATCTGTGCAGCTCTGGGATGTTATAAATGGTTTTGTTGGCAGTGAAGAAATACTGCAGTGATGGAACCGTTGTAACTCGTGATTGCTGCTCCACTGGAGAGATGCTCTGAGAAGGCACGCTGTTTTTTATTTGCCCTACTGATACAGTAGTTGGGGGAAAAAAACCAGGGCAGGAGGCACACAAAGCCCTCTGGAGAAGCAGCAGAGGACTTCAAGTTGGGTATAGGTACAGTAATTGCCTCGAGTTTATCTGAATTGAGTTAATCATGTAATTGATTTGTCAGAGAGGGTGTCCAATAAAAGCGTGTTTGGTGACTGAGCAGGGGGTGAGGTGAGAAGATCTGTGGCTGTTACGGAGCAGAGAGGGTGAGAGTCAGTGGCTTGTGCTCCTGTGTTCCTGTGGGTTTGTGGGATTAACGTGGTAAATGCAGAGCAAACACAAGGGATTCTTAGCATTCAAAAGCAGCTGATCTGGTGATTTAGAAGGTGCCATTTTGCGTCCTTGCCTTCAGGAGGGGCTTATTTTCCTGTCTAAAATGGGAATGACAGTCCCTGTCCGCAAGCCTCACTGTACCATGTGTTAGCAGTCACAGAGCTGCTGTCACTGTCTGAAGTGATTTGTCACAATTCCTTTCTTGGGAATCGCGGTATTTCTGTTCCGCAAAGGTACAGCTAACCTAGAAGTAAAGAAGTGAAAACAGTAAGTGTGAGATTGTGTGGTACGCAGAAAGAGGAGACAGCTTGTCCCAATAAACCATGAGGTGGCATGTTGAGGTGGAGCTGTGAATCCAGTCTGCAGGATGCAATCTAGGATCTGTCTGAGCTTTGAAAGTGTATGTGGTGGTAATCAGACAGTGGTCGTGTTTTCTGCTGCCATGACTGCCAGTATTTTGGAAGAGGGCTTTGGCACAGGCATACGTATCTGATGACAATGGGTTCATGAATGTAGCTAAAAAACAACCAAAAAAACCCCCCAGAACACAGCAGATTAAGACTCTCGTTTCTCCTCTGTGGACACTCCTGTTCATTGCAGTGGAGGCTGAGGCTTGCATTTCAGACAGAGTAGTCCCGCAGAGCCTGGTGTGCTATGGGGGATGCTGATGCAGAGCCTTTTCCTGGGCTCAGTGCTGCCTCCCTGCCTTGCCTACCCCAGCTACAGCAGAATTTTCTTCTGGTGCTTTCTGGGCATTTGCTGCTTGTATTTGCTGCTTTGAAAGTCTCAGGAGGGTAAACATGAAGGCTTCTGATGCTCATGGTGTGTTTAGCCTTTTTCTTTTAACTTTCTCCTTCTTCCACAGACTATCCAGCGGTCCTTTAACAGTTCTGTGCAACCTCTAGTTTTGCAGAGGTTTTACACTTGTGTTCCCTGCCACTTTCCACATTCTTTCCTGCTCTAATTCTACTCTTTACTTATCAGTTTGTCTTCTAATCATCTCCTCTTCTCCTGCCTGCCTTCTCCACCTTTCTGTCTGAGTCCCGGGCTCTGGCATGTGGGTGGCCAGTGGAGCACATGGTATATCTAGCAGAGAAGAGTGGATGTTTCTCACCTGAGTCAGCCCTTGGGGGGCAGCCACAGCAAATACACTGCAGACCAAATCTGGAAACTGTTTATTCTGATACTGAAGCATGGATGTTTTGGGGTAAGCTGTGCACATCAGAGCCTTCTGTTGCAGAGGAACAAAATCCTGCCGTGGTGCAGCAGCAGAACTAATAGCTCCCTGTGGTCACGCAGAGCTGGATTTTGGCTTTAGGCAGCAGCCAAGGCTATCCTGTGCAACTGGACAGACACTGGGAGCAAGTGGGACTGTAGGTGCCTGTTGGCAGTGTTTGATTGGGATGGAACAGGCTTGGCCATTTTAACAGTCCCCTCTGCTCCTGCAGCTGTGCTAAGGAAACCTCTGCCACAGTTACCCACTGAAGATTTGTGTGAACTAAGGACCTTTCAGGTTTCAACGTACATCTGGTGCTTCCTTCCGGAGGCTGTTGCATGTCTATAGCGCAGATTATTGCAGGCCGATACAGGGCGTGCCAGATTGAATGACGTGGCGTCTGGCATGGCTGAGACAGTTTCAGTGAAACTCCAGTTGATGAGGCACTTCAGCTGACATCATACCGCGCCATGGGCTGGCTGATACGCCTGTTGGCAAGGGCTGTGTCAGCACCAGTGCGGTCCCCGAGCCACTGCCTGAGGCTTGGTGTAACGTCAGTTGTAAGTGGGAATTTCTCTCCACTGCTGGTAGGTTGTATCCTGTGCTGTTACCAGGCGGAGCTTCTTTAAAAAATCGCTGGCATACATCACCAGATCCAGCAACGTGGGCTATCTTTAACTGTGGGAGTACTCTTCTATAAGCATCTCCACACCAAATAGTGCTCAGTGTCCTACTTCTCTAGCACAGGGATGCTGCGAGGATGAATCTAGTCAGGTATATCAGAGACATCTACTTCTACAGCATCCAGACACCTCACAGGCATTCGATTATAGTAACATCTGCCTCATCAAACACCCAGAGGGACAAAATAATTGTAAGGGGATGCTGTACCTTTTTTAACACTTAATTTCTCTTTTATTACTTGGGTTAGAGCCTTTGTTCCAAACACAGTCCAAACTGCCTTTGAAATCAGAAATGTGACTGCACCCAGATGCACCATGTTATTTCCTTTCTTTTTCAGATAGTCTAATTGTTCCTCTCCCTTTCTTCTTAGAGCGAGCAGCCTCTGGGGTGTTTTGCAGTCCTACCGATGTTTAACGTGAAGAGGCTGAGAAACTGATGTGTGCAAAGATTAAGTCACTTTCACAAGGTCATGTGGCAAATCATTGGCGACACCAAGAATAGCACCCCAAGTCTCTTGGCTCTCTCTAGCCCACCCTAAACACTACAGCCTGCCTTTTCCTGGTGAGCTTGATCTGATTCATAATGCAGCAGTTCTGCTGTAAGGCTGGCTACCTCTCTGCGATCTCTCTGCTGCTGCAGAGAAAAAGCAGTCAGGCTCAGGCAGCAACAGAGATTGCACATGTCTGTAGCAAAAAGTCTAAACCTCAGAAACGGTATTTAGCAGCTTATCTTATCTACAGATAAGCTCATAAAATGTACTGACTGGTTAAAAATAGGTTTTAAAGTTCTTGGCAAACATTTCAAATGTTATATTCTTTGTTTTTTGCTGCAGTACAAAAATACCATTTCAATGATTCTGATTCATATTGGCTTTTTCTGGTCTTTCTGGAAAAGTACCAAATTATTGATGGGTGGTTTTTGCTTTTAATTGTGCTCTTGAGTGCTAAACCTATTCCTGCTATTTGCTTGCAGTATGTTTAGGCTATGTTTAGGCAAACAGAAATGTAAGCGGTTATTCAGTGCCTTTGGCACTCTGAACAGAATGTACTGAACTCCCGGGGCTTGTTACAAAGCCTCAGCCTCCAGCACTAACAAAGCCTATGCAGTCAGTAGCTAAAATATGAGAACTACCTGGGCTTGGCAGAGGGAGTTCAGAGGATCTGGGAAGATCATGGATTGTGAACTTGCGCCCAGTTTTTGTCTTGTGGATTGGGTACATGAAATAAGGGGCCTCGTGTCTTGTGTACTGGCAGCTAAGGGTACTCTCGAGAGGCTAGCCACGCTGGGCGTGCATGCGCTGCCTGTAACGCTGGGGCTGGGTTGGTTTAACATTGTGGCCTGTGGATCCTTTTGCAGTGTGTAGTTTACCGATAAAGTTCTTGTCTGGCTGTATCGACACTCAGCTCAATGTGTTCCTGAGTCATAATGGAGATTTTCCTTCTATGAACACCACGGTCATTGGAAGTGAAGTGAAACAGCGCGATGCCACTGCCTGCTGCATGTCCGTTGGCAGCAGCTCGGGATTTTTACAGTTGTTTGCCTTGTTACTCAACCTATTTTAAGCTCTGATGGAATAAGGGCGGCATTTGATCACAGTACTGGGCACAACTGTTTGGCTTTTATAACCTATGTTTTAAACCGGAGGTTTTTTCCATAGATGCTTGTGTCTTCAAATAACTTTAGACTCGTGGCTTTAGACTTGTGTGCTCTTTAGCCAGCCTTTGCTGTTGCCTCTTACGAGAGAGCTCCTGATTTTCACTCAGGTGGGTGTTGTTTATCTCGGTGAGACCCCTCAAAGGAAGGAGCGTAGTGATGACTGGTAGTGCCCGTACACTGAACAGAGCACTTCCTAGCCCCCCACCTTGGTCTAGTTCTCATGATGGGAGTTAAAGATGTCTTTGTATCTCTGTCTTTTTATTGGATTTTCTTTATCATCTCTACATGTGTGCCAGTGTCTTCTGATCCTGGTTCTGATCTTGGGGTTACTGAGTAGGTGGCACACTATGTAAAGACTTTAATATCTGGCGCTACAGGACAAATCTCTCCCACTGTGGAAATGATCAGCTGCTAATGCTCGTTCTGTGTTTATCTGCCTCTGGTACGCTGAATGAGCAGCCTCTGTCTACCACATGAAATACTCTTAAAACTGGTGCTCTGCGTCTGACCCACAGGACTGAGACTTTTGAGACCAGCTTGTCCTGCGAGCTTGGTCCGTCAGCTTTTTAGTGGATTAGATGCATTTATGGTTAGCAGTGAAGTTTAGTCTTGTGTCATTTGTTTTAATACTGTGCAGAGCAAGGCAGAAGGCTTGTTTCTTCTTGCAAGTGAATGTAGCCAGGAGATGAATGTTTGCCATCTGGGAGGAAAACCAGGACTGGCAGTAACATGAAGTCAGGAGAAAAGAAAAAGGAAGCGCTCGGTTGAGAGAGGGCCAGAGTACAGAGAGGAGGAGAGGCAGGTAGTGAGATGTCTGTCGTGGTTGTCTCGTCTCCTTACGTAATAATCTAAGAAACTCAGGAAAGTAGATCACCAAAGCTGCTGCTTTACGCTGTCTTTGGGTGGTAAGGAAAACCATGAGACCTCTTAGCTGCTTTATTCCGTACAAGTGGTTTTTCAAGGCCCACGCAGATAACTAATATCCATAAAACTAACAGGCATTTACTGTGCTTTGAAGTTAGATTTCTGCCTATATATTCTCCTGCTTTTGTGTTTTGATAGCCAAGCTTTTATCAAATCCTGCCTTTTGTTTTTATATTTCCAAGCTGCACATACATATACCAGCTTTGGGGTAGTTGTGCACCACATTCATACACACAAATAGCTGATACTTGTGACACCCTGGGACCGGGTTTGGAGACATCACTCTAACCTCTGAAATCAGGAGCCTAGTTACGGGACTGCTGGGTTATTGTGCAAGCTGGTGCTTGATGCGTGAAAGAAAATCACATTCTGCATGAAGACTTTACAGCTGCTGAAACCTCCATGCTGTATATAATGTAGGTTAGAAAGAAATCTGGAATAGCTGGTACGTTACAGTAAACTACAGTTTGTGCTGTTGGGGCCTAAGGGACTGCTTGTTCCTGCAAATGCGGTTTCCCCCTGGAAAACCTTCACTTGCAGTAAAGAGGCAAACTATAGTAATTCAGCCAAACACAGGTACATAAGACCCCAAAAGCCATGTATGCAGTCACTAAAGACAATGCTGTTTGAGCCAGCTTTTAATGAGAAATACAAAGAATTTGATCATTAAAAAACCTAGCTAATTCATTGTCTAAATTCAGAATACAGAGAAATGAACCAAAAGCTAACGCAAAAAAGCAAGTTCAAGCTGTTTGTGGGAAGGGAAATGGCCTTTGCTGACAACGCTTTCTTAGTATTTCCAATAGCATCCAGGACTGAGTGTGCATCATGCACCCAGGAAAAAAATGGAATATTTCGGTCCTTAACAAAGACTTTTTAAGCTGGAGCATGAACTGCTCGGGTGTGGGGGAGACAAGCATGCCACTGACTGCGCTTGCACCGCTCGGGTCCTGCTGGCTCTCACCTGTGGTAGCAGGCAGCATGGCTTGAAGGAGAGATCTCCAGAGGAGATCTGTATGTGTGGGTCATGGTGCTGGTAACATGCTCTCTGTCTCAGAGCCATCTGTCCCCTCCTGGTCTTCCCCTGGAAGGCCTGGGAAGGTGAGGAGCTGACACCAGGGCCCGTCAGGTTGCTGCAGACCTCTCAAAGCCGGCAGAGGCTTTGGAGAGCTTGGACGGCTCGGCTCGCTGTGTTTTTTGCACAGTGGAGGGTCCTGGACTGCTCTGCGCATTTCTCGGCACCTACATGGGCTTTGGGAAGTCGTTGCCTTGCCTTGGACATGGGATACGTCGGCATGCATTAGCCTGGTAGCACGGCGGCCACGTGCTGTCCCCTGGTGAGGGGGTGCCGGCGTGGACTGGTCCGAGCGCATCCCAGGCCATCTGCGCTTGAGCGCCCGGCCTCGGGGCCGGTGGCTTGTGTGTCTGTAGCCTCTCTGCCCTCCCCTCCGGCTGCTTGGGGTGCATGCAGGCATCTCCAAATGCAGGAAGTCTGCAGTGAGCCAAGAGGCTGTTTTGCCTCCGTGCCATGCTGGGATCTGCTGCAGAGCCACCGTGAGCTGCGGGCTGCACCTGGGGGAGGTGGCCCAAGCACAGCAGCCTCCTGCATCACCAGCGGCCTTCCCTGGACATGGCCTGTGATGTGGCCGGGCACGTTGTGGGGATGAGCACTGCAGTGATGGTGCAGGACATGTTGGAGGAGAGACCCTCCTCCTGTTCATCCAGGCTGCCCTGCTTTCTCCCAGGCCTGCCTTGGGCCAGGACATCGGACCCCTTGGGGAGCTGAGGCTGGTGCGATGGCCCCGCCGCCACAGCAGGCCCCTTGTTCGCATTCACCCCTTGTAACCGAGCCCATGGAAGGGATGCCTGGGAGCACGCCCTGGGGATGGTCTCATGCTGCTGGGGGATTAGGCTCAGTCAGGCATGATGGTGAGGAGCCGCCTCACCAAGGCTCCCCGTCCCAATGGCCGTGCAGAACCAGCACCAGAGCAAAGGGCCGCAGGTATGCATGGCCACGGCCCTGCTCCTGCCCCCCAGTCCCGGGGATGGAGCGGGCGGAAGGCTCTGTGCAGCCCCTCCGTGCAGGGATGGGGGCCGGGCTGCGCTCCCTGTGCCAGCCGGGCAGTGCTGTGCTGGGTCAGACACAGGGGAGCGAGCAGGCGCCTGGTCTGGCCCTCAGGCCGCTGGCAGGCTGCTGCACGGACCTGGCCTCTGGGGTCAGCGCGGCGGCGTTTGGGAGTCTGCTGTAACTCGGGGTCAGAAGATTGATTGGTTTATTTTCTTTTTTTTTCCCCCAAGAGAATTTAGAAGGGTGAGGAGAGTGGTGCTGCTGTTGTCCGTGCTCCGCAGCTCGTTGGAGGCGGCAGGCGGGGGGATTTCAGGCAGTGCTGGGGAAGTCAACCTTGCCTCCCTCTCGGGGTCTCTGGTCAACAGTGCGTCAGGGTAGGCCAAAGTGAAATGTGGGCAGGCTGCCTCAGAGCAAAAAGTGGAGGGACTTTGCAGTTCAGAACCATTTAAGACAAAGCTAATGTCATATCTCGTCCTGGTTTTACTAAATCAGATTTATCCCCCCCTGGATCTTATTCTTACACATTCTTACACGTTCTTACATATTCTTTGCTATGTCCTTTCTGTTGTTTTCAGGATTATGAACCTTTCTGCAGGAAGATTTGAAATGGCCAGATTCCAGCTTAGATCAAAGTCCCTAGGATTCACTTGTGATTTCCAGTAAGGCTTCTTTAAGGGTATTCCTGATTAGCATTATGAAGTCATGAACTTTTATTTTGGGTGTCTGAAATGCCATAGGAATTTTCTGATGAGGGTACCTTTCAAAAAGTCGTTACGCTTTAGTGCCCTTTTCTTGTAATTTCCAAAACGACCTGTGTCCTGTAAAAACAATTTTTCACAAAGCTTTGAACATGTTTTCCAGTACTTCCTGGGGGTGTCCCTGATCCAAGCTCTGGTTTGGTGTGAATGCATGAGAAGCTGAAAGAAACTGATTGCTTTCTGCATCTCACCTCCGTTTTTCCTCTTGTGCTAAGGGCCATAAAGCAGAAAAGTAATTGAAAAATGTTAGCTTAAGACAGTGCTGTGTATGTACTTGTGAGAGCTGGTTACCCCTCCTCCTCCTTGCCTCTTTACTCTGCTGTTAATGGATTTGGATAGAAAACGGAAGATTTTTGTTTCACTGAGGCAGGCTGGCTGACAGCTCCTCTTGGCGCTGTTGCTGGCAGCCTCTGTTGGCCCCTGAGCTTCTGGCCCCCAGACAGACTGCCTGTCCTGCAGTCACTGCAGCAGCTGACTGCTGGGTGACCAGCTTGCTTTACTTAGAAGATTGGTACATCCATAGGCTGTAAGACGATAAATGGTGAGCAGCTGAACGCTTTGGAGCATACAAAGAACAACACAGAGAGGTTGGGTTTTATTGCATTTTGAGCTCTTTCTATAGAAAGCAAAAGGAATACTGTGATTTCCTTATTTGTGTGGTCCTGATGCAGAGTATTGCGAGTTGCAAAGAATGCTTGAAGCAGGCAATGTCTGTGTTGGTAACAGGGGTTGAAATGTTTCCTGTCATGGAAAAGATGAACAAGCCAATTCCACATCACCTTTCTTTTCTGAGACCCTCGAGTACTGTCAGTATTGCTGCTATTTTAATTTATGAGCCGCTGCCCTGTGTGGTATCAACACCATTGCTATGCATGGTCAAGTGTCACCTTCCCAGGAGTGGTATGAAGGCAGTAAGAGGGCATGAGCCCTCCCGGTACTCCCCCCCGCCTGGCTCCTGCTTTTCACATTTTGCTGTATCACACACTGCTCAAGCCAAAGCAGGGGCAGAAGAGCGCAGAGACCAAAAGTGGCAGCAGAAGAGGAAGGCATAAAGGGACCAAAGGGAGGGGAAATGCAGGAGCTGTAGGTAGAGAAGGCCAGGGCATTATCCTTGGTGCCAAAAATCTTTCTGTGGCCGTGGTCAGCACCCTGTGCTGAGGAAGGAGCAGGCCTTCAGAAGTATTCCCTCTCGTTCCTGGCTGGTGACAAGCCTGGCTGCAGTAGCCTGTACTTCGAGCAAGGAGAAAGAGCCACCCCTTCCTCCTCACCGGGCCAGCCCTGAAGAAATCCATCCCAGGTGTGTCCCCTGTAGTCAGCACTGCAGGAGTCAAACCTCCTGCTCTGGCAAGCTCAAAGGGATGTTAACAAAAGGCTGGAGATAAACTCACCTGATGCAGCTCTGAGCTTTTTGAAGCTCTTGTTCCCAATCAGACATGATATAAAATCCTTATTCTACTGATAGATGATGCAGTACCGATAGGTGAAGTCTCTGTAAGGATGAAATTGTCAGCTAAATTCTGCTTGTGGAGGCCTTACGCATGTGGAAGACAGTAGCTATATTTGCTGGAAGCAGCTAGAAGACACAGAACTGTCAGACAGTCTCTTGGCTTCTGATCTGAACAGCTCTGACCAGGAAGCACTGAAACATTAAATAGAAGAACTTGAAGGTTCTTTTTGAGGTTATCTTTTTTTTTTTTTTTTGCTACAATTGCAGGCGAAGAGGACTGGATTTTTCTGGAGCATATACCTACAGTAAAAAGCCTTGGGTGCATTTGCCATCATTATGGACAATCAGTATCAGGCTTGACTGAAAAGTAGCTTGTGTGTGTGCTCCAGGTGTTTTATGCACAAACTCGGAGAACAAGATGCTGATCACTCCTAAGGCTGTTGCAAATACCCCTTCCAGTGGATGTCAGTGGGTACAGAACCGGACGGCCAAGGGACTTGCTGGAGAGTTTCCTTTCCTTTTGCTTCCTTGGGAGCAGAAGCTTCTCCCTGCCACCCTCAGCCACCAGGAGCTGCTCTTCCCTAGACTGATGGGAACTTAGCATCGGCAGAGTTGCTCTGTCTCCACTCGGTTTGCCCCTTATTATCCAGCTTGCTCCGTAGTGATGCAGCCAAAAGCTTTCTGCAGCTTGGTACCTTTGACTGTCTCCTGAAGTACATGGGCCAGATACTTTAGGAAGAGAAGCAGTGATTTAGTGCTGAAGCTGGCAGAGCCTGCCTGTACTTTATATTAGAGCTTGTTCCTCTGTGTGTGCATGCACTCATGCATATCTCCTCTTCAGCACTTTATCTCCCTCTTCTCTTTAGCTTTATCTCACTTCTGCTCTTTAGTGCCCATTATCTCTTGTCAGCTATCTGCATTACAGAGTGTAGGACACTACTTAGGAGGAGTGCTGTGAATCAACCTTGTCTGTCATCTCCAAGAGAGCTACGCATGTGTGGGTGATGCATGTTTCATGTGAATGTGCTTCTCCTCCTAGGGCAGCATAATATATACATGATCTTGCTGGTGGCTACTGTAGCACATCACATACTTTGGTCTTCCTGTCTCTGCTTGGGTTGTTTTTTGTAGACAGCTGAAGGTAAGTAGCCTGGCTGCTGTCTGTCTGCAGTTCCACTGTCCTGATTCGCTTTCCTCTATCATTCATTAACGGGTGAATACCTTATGCAAGCACTATTGATTAGCTTCATAACCACCTGCCTGTAAATCATTTGCCATCTGTGGTTGTGAGTAATATCTGCATACTTTGTTCATCTTCCATGTAATGACCCTGGTTCTCCTCCTGTTTCCCAGCAGCATGGCTCCACTGCACACAAGGAAATTATGCAGGGGTCAGGCTGGAGTGAGCAAGGAAGACTCTGCCCCCAGGTGGTTTTATGCTCTTCATAGATACCTGAAGTAACCAGAGGAAGCGGCTGGTGTCCAGAATATGCAAATGCAAATGTGTGACAAATGAACCAGTTGTCTGTTTTTTGGTGAATTAAGTAAAGCAGTTGTACTCAACCAGGCAGTGTGCTGGTGAAGGACTCTCCTGTGTTCCTGTGGCTACAGGAAACTCGTCTGCTAAAATGGGAGCCTGGTGGGCAGAGCCCATCTGACTTTTGTCCCCAGTGCCGCATTATTGCTTGTGGACTGCTGCCCTCGGCCTGTGGTTGCAAAAGATGAATAGCTGGCAGGAAGGTAGCAAGTATGTGCTACTTAAACATACATTGCTTAATGGCTGTCTTCCCAGTGCCCAGATGTATGGCTTGCTCTAGGACACTGGGACCTCCCTCTCTGCTGCGGTAGACACTTCTATTATTAGCTCAGTGGCAGCTTTCCATATGCCAACACTTGTGACTGCAGGACTGTTTAATTTTCACTTCTCCGAAATATTTAATTCGTCAGCTGTTGGCTTCTATTCATTAAAGACCAAATGTCAGAATCCTTACCTAGATTTTTGCTCCGTTAGGGCTGAAGCACAGATCTTGTCTGAACAGACCATCATATCTATGCAGAGTCAGAGGCAGGATAAGGTCTTAAATACAGAAAGTCAGTCACCACTAGGCTAATCAGTAGAAAACCCCGTCTTCAGAGATGGATGTCTAGTCTCCCTTCTTCTGTTAACTTCTATTCAGAGAAATGAAAAATCAGTTCTGCTAAAAGTACTGGCCGCTTGTGTTTCAGTGCCTGACTGTGAAGATGTGGTGCGCAGTTGCCAGTGCCTGTCTGCAGGTGCTGGCCCTTCTCTGGTGGCTGAGGATAGCTGCTGCTGAGATAATCACCCAGCAATTCACTGCTGGGGGCCTCTTGTTAATTATTGAATGCCAGAATAGATGTGTATTGAATTACCTTGCTGGCAAATATCATCTCCAGCATCTCGTGTAACTCTACAATATTCTCAGTTTTCCTACTTGCATAACATGAAATCTTCTTCAAAGAATCTAAAAAAAGTCAAAATATGTTTTTATATATTGCTTATATAGCAGTACATGTTTCCAGAGAATAACAGGTTGTACACTGGCTTTGAAGATAGCCTTCCCTGGCAGTCAGTAGCATGTGATTACTGTTGTTTAAAGTCAAGCTTGCACTTGGATGTGCAGCAGGATGAAGCAGGATGTGCATGGTGCATTAGCAAACCAACAAAAAACCCCAAACAAACAAACAAAAAACCCCACAGAAAACCCCAAAAGAGAGAGCAGCCTAATTTTGCTCTCACTTCTCTGAAGTATTTAATGTCAGCTGTTGTTGCAGATGATCTGGCTGGCATGTCTTGAGGAAACTGCAACCTGTGGTTCTGGTCCCGTGGTGCACAACACTAGGAAGGCCGCCGATGTCCGTGCAGGGCTTTACTGGTGTCACTTGCAGTAGCACATGAAGATGGGGGGGAAGAGAGAAAATCAACATATGCACTTGTAATTTTTCCCGGCTTGCAGAGATGCGAGTAAATTGCAGTGTTCCCCCTCATCACTCCTCCTCTGTCCTGCTGCTACATACAGATTGCAGGCGTTAGATCTGCAAGCAGTGGTTGAGAAATTGGCCACAGATCCCTTGACCTTTAGTTCCTGTAAAATCCTCTGGATAGTGTAGTCTTCAGTGCTCACGGACATGATACAATTTTTATATATGTTCTCTCTAACTGTGGCAAGCAAAATCTGTCATTCCTTATTTTGCAAGAGAAATAAAACATGCTTTCTCATTTGCCAAACTGTGCTGAATTCCATGTAATCCTGGTAACAATTTACAAAGGAAAGGAAGAATATTACACAATGCTTAACTGGAAGGAAAGGCAATACTGTGGTTAATCAAACATTTTTTGTCATTTACAAGTTTCAGAGAATTTCATGCTGCTGAATGATGTCAAGCAGGCAGCCGTGGAGCCCAAGATCCCTCCTTTGTAACCACCACAGATATGTCACATGCAGCAGCCCTAGCAGGTGCTGACAGAATAATTACAGTGCTCGAATTGGTAATACTGCAGGCATTAATGGACTCCTGAAGCTGGTGAAAGGAGAGCTCCATCTACTGTTGTTCAAAGAGAAGGCAAAAATAAGTAGAATGGCCTCCCCCCTACCCCCCACCGAAAAGCTGCTGGATACCATGTACTACTCTCTTTTTTTGTTGGTTTTTTTGTTTGGTTGGTTTTTCTTCTTCCTGTGGCTTTTAGAGCCCTCCGCATCGAATGCAGTTCCCTGCCTTGGATACTGTGCAGGTACATAGCTGGCGACAGTCCCTACTCAGCCATTGCTAAACAGGCAAGGCAGACAAAGGATTTGAGAACAGCAGCATGGAAACTAAGTGACTTTTACATGCACATATAGAATCAGGAGCAGAACCAGAAATTGACCCCAATTTCTAGCCTGTTTCCCTGACAGGAGGGCATTCATTCTCCAAAATGTGTTGAATGCAGAGATTTCTCGGAGCGCTGCAGGCACCGCTTGCTTTAGAGCTGCAGAAGCAGGGAAAAGGTCTAGATAGTGCATGGTTCTGCGGCTTTTTGCTTGATTTGCCACTGCACTATTTCTGAATTTACTGTATCTTACATAGCTAGAGAAGTATTTCTTGTGTAAATGAGAATTGAGCCCTGCACAAAACGTAGATGCCTCTTCTACCATGCTTGGGATGCAATGAGGGATATGAGCCCTGAACCAAGGTCTGGATGCGAATCCTGCAAGTAAATTCTGTCCTCAGTACTTGCAGCTAAAATCCTACTCTCTGCCCTTCGGATTATGCTTTTAATAGTGGTAGTGCATGTTCAAAACTGAGTATTTTCCACTGACCTTTATCTTTGTAACAGGCTGAATTAAGACCCACTGTTTGAGTGCCAATTGTGGTGGCCTGAGATACATGTTATATATAGCTGTTGCTGGCCAGTTTGAATAGCTCCTAAAGGACAATGTGTACAACTTAGTTCTAGAAAAAAACCAAAGATTTCAGGATTTAGAATACTTGCGAAAAGTGCTGGTTTTTCTCTGCAAGTGATTTGCTGGTAGTGAAAATACATTGTTATTCTGTGCTTGCAGGGAACATCGGAAGTGTTTGGATTCTTAGATTTCCACAAAAAGCTTAACTGATAGTTGTTCTGCACTGATGTCAGGAAGAGTTTGTGCTTATGTTACTTGACTGTGAGAGCTCATCTGAAGTTATGTGAACAGATGTTTCAGATTTGAGTTCAGCCTGGCAGAAAAGAGTCTAGTCCCCAGCATTTTCCATCTTTCATAGTATCACCACAACCTCACATCTCCTAGATATGCTCTCAGATACCACATCTTCTGCAGATATTTGCAGTCCCTTTTCTGCTTGGAAAAAAAAATAATCAGCAGTGATTTTTTTTTTTTAGTGGATTTTTCTTTACAGTGAAACTGAAATGAAAACTTCTTGAAAGGAAAAGGAGAGATTCACTTTTATCCAGCCTAGTACTTCTCATGTGGCACTGTGCTGAGTGAAATTTGTGGATAGAGGGTGTTGAGTGTCCCAAGAGTCACAGAGGCCAGGACCTGAATGTTTAATTAATGCTGGCCTTTGCTTTACATATGGAGGTTTTTGCATCTATGTATGTGTCTGCTTTGGAGTGAGACTTTCTGCAGATACAGGGCGCATCAAGGACAACACAAGTCGCAGGCACAGTCGGGCTTTAGGTCAGAGACGCACAGATGCTGCTCGTACCAGGCAGGCTCTTCTGTTTCTGGGCTGGAAATATAGCTGTGGCCCCTTTCTTCTCTCTCTGCTACAGTTAGGTGCGAGCAGAGGTCCGTAGCCTTGCTTGGCCTGCCCCTAATAACCAGCCTGTCTGCTGGCTTGTTCACAGCCAGCGTGTGGCAGGTGCCTTTGTCAGAGAGACAGAGCCTGCTGGACCTCGGAGCTTGAGCAGGAAAATAAAACTTCGCAAGTTTTGTGAACTGTGATGAATGTGTTGCTAGCATTGGATTTGCCTTTGTGAAATGACACACAGCTGTCTGAGCACATTACATACAATCGTTATACTAATTAACTCTGTACTTGCTTATCAATAATCTGTAATTTCAGAGCTTCACACCTGTTTGCTCAAATGCCTTTTAGTTGTCAGTGTTTTAATGTACGGAGCTGCAACTGTCTCTGTAAAACTGTAACAAACAATTAAATCCCCCAATAACCCATCCTCAGAAGACACTGTCTGCTTTCCACATCCTGGTCCGTGTTACACAGCCAAGCAGCCCTTAATGTAGCAACTCGTATGCATGCAGCAAGAGGAACAACAAAAGAAGCAAAATACTTCTCATGACACAGCTGTCAACAATTAAACTGTGTGAGGCTTTGCTAGTAGAGGTTATGGAGAAGCCCATGGAAATCTGAAACAGCTTTCAAAAGAAAGCACCGAAAATATGCGCCAGAAACCGAGGAATAGATTGCAGATGGCAAATATATGTCTCCGCAGACTGTCAGGGAACAATTTGGTTTGACAAATGGCTGTGATCTACCATGGAGCTGTGCAGAAGATGATGCGCTCAGGCTGCAGGGAAGCAGTGTACAAAAATAATTAAGCAAGATTAAGCATGCCTGATACTTATTTTTGTGGGAGAATTCACACATATATTCAATGGCCAGATCCCGCAGACTGCTGGGAGATGGAGGACCCTCCACTCCTGCAAACAATGTTGTTTAATTTTTATACCATGCCTATCATCTGTAAACCCTCAGGACCTGTTTAAAGAAAGAAGAAGATATGGTGGTGTTCACCCATGAACTGGGGCAGGGCAGTGAAATGGTCTGTTAGAGGCTGGAGGGCAATGAGTGGTGGTACTGGAAAGACAAGTCAAAGCCTCCCAGCCCTTGGCGTTGTCCCTGCAGGGCTGGAGGAGATCAAGTCTGCCGTAAGCAGTGAATAAAGAGATAAAATGTTAGGGGAGCGCTCGCAGCGGCTCTGGTCCCAGCACCCTGGCGAACCGTGCGGGGTGGCAGCGCCTGTTTCCCGGGGACTGCAGAAGCAGGCTGGCCAACCACATAGCTTGGACAGGAATAAACTCTCATTGTTTCAGGTTTTGCCAGTGACCCCTGCAGCTGAGCTGCTGGCTAAACATGGCCATGAACAGCATCTTGGAAGTTGTGAAAACTTTGGGACTGGAGGGAGCAGAGCCAAACAGCTGTATGTGTTCCCTGAGGCTGCTGCAGCCAGTGCAGCAGAGCTGTCCCTATCCTCAGAACAACCTTGCCTTGGATGGGAGCTCCCTCAGCGTCAAAGGAGCATGGAAGGCGTTAATTGATCGTAGGCCTTCGTTTACGTTGCAGCGGGGTCAGGCCATAGGCACTACGCAGTTCCTGGAAGTTTGCTTCTGCTGCAGCAGTGTTTGTAGCTTAGTCCCTGAGCTTCCCAGGGCATTCGGCGCTGTGCAGCGTGGAGAGTAGCTCGCCCTTTCCTTGGTCACCCATTTCTCTCAAAAAGCATCCGCTGGATTCTCCCAAACTAATAATTTGCTCAACTCTCTAACGTTTCAGACTAAATTTTGCCCGTGGTAATGCAGCCCGTTAATGACAGAGGATTTGAGTAAGGCTGGAAGGTTCTCAGGTCCCGAGGCAAGACTCTGGACTTGGCCATGTTGCTGTGCTTGGGGAGAGCATGAGGGCGGCGGGAGGTGGGGATCTGCAGGGCTGCAGCAAGTAGGTCTGAAGTTGCATCTAAAATAGCTGAACTGTGGCGTTTTCTCTTGACAGAATGGGTAGGAGAGGCCACAGACGCTTCCTTTCTGTGATTCAGAAACTTGCAAATCTACTTTGATTCACACCTTATAAGTAAAATTAGCCGGTGCCTCACTGTTGCCAAACCTTTTCAAAGCAAAGATATTTGTACAAAGGAATTCAGCAACAGAAATGGAATTCACTCGTGGATCAGATTACTGTTATTTCTGGCTGGAAGCAGCACCAGAAATACTTGCAGGGATTTCCACTTTGCCTTTGGAAAGATGTTGTGCATATTGTTGATAGAAAAGTAGCTATTTGGGAGGATAATTCATATACATTAAGAGACAGGAAGGGAGAGGAGCCCCATGAGGCTGTCACAAGCATGAATATGAGTGTTTAGCTTTGCATTGTAACATTCGGTCACTTTTGAAACAGGGATCTTCAGCTGTTGTTGTCGAGAATGTTGTGACGTGAGCTGCAATTGCTGCTGCTCAGGAAAAGACGTTTCCAGCCCAAAGTCTAAGCTTTCATTCAAAGTGCAGTTCCTTATGCTGATTATGCCTTGGTGTCCTAGAGAGTTGTGTCAGACATCTTCCTGCGTGTGGGGACTCTGCAGATGATACTTAATGAAGGGAAATATTTTGATGATGTTTAAAGCAGCGGCCATTTGTGACAGTGACGAATGTGATGTTACCTTAAAACATGAACTTACCCATCAGTTGGGAGCATCAGTCCAAAAAAGTCTGGTGTTTAAAATACATGCTGATCAGCGGTCTATATTTTGCAGCCAGCTTTAAGTAAAGCCTCAGTCCACTTGACGATGCTCTCCTCGGGGACAGAGACGACATCTGAAGAGCTGGGCTCCGAGGCTGACAGCCCCATGCAGCCTGCAGAGTGGGAGCGAGGCACTGGGAGAGTTACAGGCCCCCACACCAGTCTGTCTGTCGGCAGCGACAGTGAAACGTCATGTTCCCCTCCGGATGCTGGGACGGAGCAGACGTCTCCAACAGCATTAGCTACCTGGGGTAGCCAAGGATAGCTGTAAACTGCAGACTTTTAATACAGATACCTGATTGTTCGTAATACACATGGATGATTTTTAGAATAAAGTCAGAGTCCTCTGATCACAGCCCTAAATGCCGATAAAAACAAATGGATGCCTGTAGTATAACACAGAAGGACGTTTCTACACCTGGCAAACTGAGAATTTTAAAGCAAAAGAGTATAAAAAGGTTTTACTTAAGAAGAAGTTAGGCACGTTATGTTGGAAATGGGGCTGGTGATATTACTTTACCCCAAAATAATATACTTGATATCTCTGAGTGTCAAGTGAAGTCTTACTAAGCAACAACATGTTTTTGTGGCCATCTTGGCTAGGTTTCTTCGTTCTGCTGGATGGACTGTGCACGAAGAAGTGTATCTCCAAGGAGTGAATTTTTTGGCTCTTTGGAAATGCATGTGAAAGGGGACAGCAGCATATGGACTTGGCATACCCCAGGGGATGACTGTGGGAGCCTGAGAACATTTTGTGCCTGCAGCAAGTGTAGGAAGAAGGGAGGAGGAGAGATGACCGACCAGCTGCAGTGAGCTGTGTGGTGATTGCACTGAATTACACGGCTGCCCGCAGGAGCAGCACCAGAGGGGCCCAGCCATGCCCGGGTGTTTGTCACAGTTGAGGTGAAGAACAGGTCTTGTACCATGCCCCTTCCTTCCACATGGATCACAGCAGAATTGAGAGATTCTTGTGAAGAGCCACGGGCAACATCTGGACCAGAAGGTGCAAATAAAATTGCTGGCCAGACCAAAAGCAAGCCAGATGCTGAGGAAAGAACGGAAGAGGGACTGGTTCAGAAACTCAACGCTGTCAACGATCAGAGGCTTCAGGTGCAAGTGGAGGCGGGAGCACCCTGTGGCTTTTCCAAATGTACCACCATGAGGAGATGTATTTATGGATAGAAACTCCAAATGTTGTACAGAACAATGAACTAAAAATAAAACTGTAGCAATCTCACACAAATTGCAGGTGAGCACGCCGCGGGCGGAAGGGCATACGCAGAGTACTTGCATTGAAAGCCTGCAAGAGTCTGCATGTTGCCATATACTTCGCAGCGTTTTTCCTGAGGTAGAAGCAGAGCAATTACTTGCTTCTTCAGTGCTATGACTTTGCAGCTGTAATGGCAATATGTTAGGTGTCTCATTCTGGATCTTAAAGAACAATCTCCTCAACTTGTAAATAACATGTACAGTTAAATAGGGTGCATTTTCCTCTGCCTAAAATGTGTGATGTACCCTAGTGAGGTCAATGGAAAGGCTCATGTTCCTTTCAATAGATTTTGTTGTACACCTTAAAAGAAGACCTTCTGATTTATTTACAAGACGTGCTCATAGAGGCTGGGCCTATTTTCCACTCTGACACCCTGATCTGTTGTTTAGCAGGAGACACTTTCTCTTCCTTACTTGTTAATATTAGCATCTCCCTATTTTGCTAGGAGCAGCAGCAGCACAAGCCTGATATCACTTCCAGACTTACGTGCATGTAGGACCAAGTGACACCACGCAATTGCATCTCACGATCAGGTCGCTGCTGCTCTCTTTCCCTGCAGCTGTGGAGACCACATGAGAAAGTGGTGGCAACAAAACGGGAAACTTGCCTAGATCTAGGCACGACTCACTTCTTGGGAAGGAAGTTGACAGTAATATTAATGTAAATCTATTCTCATTGTCTTTCAGACTATATATTAACTCTTTGTTATCACATGAGGAATTAATTGCATGAAGTTATCCAAGAACTACAGAAATCTGAAATTTTTCTTCAATTTTCACTCAACTCTAGTGGACCAGAACTGCATCCCAGAAATATTAATGCAAAAAAAGGAAGTCACTTCTAGAGCTAGCATATGAACCAGGTTGCTGCTTGAGGAAGAATGTGTAGCACTGCGCTAGCTGTCCTGCAGAGCAGAGGACTTGGAGTGGGAATCCCATCTCAGCCTTGGCAGCAGGACAGCTGGTGAGGCTCATCCAGTACACACCTAATGTGTATGCTTACAGGTGTGCATCCTGATTCTTGAATTCTCATTTTTGAATGGCCCAAGTAAATGAACAAATAGCTCTTTCCATCTCAAATGATGGGGCAAACTCAGCACTAATAACATCCCTCTTAACTCCAGTGCACTGGAGATTCAGCATGTAACTGACAGCCTGACTTCTCTCCTTCGGTTTCTGTCTTCTCTCTCCTCATCTTCTGTCACTATCCTGCATGTGTTTTTATTTGCCATTTCTAAGGTACTGTGTCTTGTATGTGTTCATGCACTGGTGATAGTTAATGATTGTTCCCATGTCCTGGCATTGAATATAGCATCCCATTTTTGTAAAACAATGCTGATTTGCGGACACCCAATCTCTTTCCAGGTCTGTTCCTGCCACTGTAACTGCTGGGAATGGCAAGAGCCCTGGCAGAAGTGTTGGACGGGCTCTCCGTGTGCGAGGTGTGCCAGGCTACCAGGGCTTTTCCTCGTGGAGCAGGGAGAGGCCTGAATGGGAGCTGATTTTATGATTATTTCAGTCAAGAAAAATCAGGGATATGAATTGCTGAACTGTCATCAATTTCAGTGACTGCAGAGCTCAGTTAAGCCTGTAATTTTAGTTTCATGCTAATGCTATTGTCAGCTCTTTCTGTGAAGCAGGTGATGCAGTTTTAGACATGGCTCTGCAGCTGCTTTGAGTGGATTGTCTAGTTCCTATAACCTGACACCCAGCAGGAATATCAGGACAGCATTTGGAAATGCTTTAAAAGGCCCTGGGGTTTTTACACTGGTTTTTTTACTGCCATCCCGCTGCCGCCTCACTGCCACCTCACCATCGCCCCGCTGCTGCCCCACCATGACCCACACAGGCACCAACCCTGGTCAGGCATGATTTCACCTCGGCCGACGCCACATTTGGCAAAAGATAAAGGTCTGCTTAATACAGTTATATTAGAGCTCACTAACTCACCAGCCTGAAACAGGGAGGCTGCTAATTTCGGGATGCCATAGACACGTGCTGCTCTGGCCCCGTACCTATGAGCAGTGAGGAAGGACAGAAGTATCTCTCGGGCAGCGACCGCCTGCGGATCTCCACTGTGTGTCCCCTGGGACACACCGAGATGGAAGGTGTCAGAGCAAAGGACAGCAGTGGGTTCAGCTGAGTCCTGCTCCTGCTGCCGGCGAGGTCCCAGCGCAGCCTGGTGCTCTGCTGGGCATAACGTGCTTTGCTTCATGCAGCCCTGCTGCAGATTGCAGCATGGCCACAGCAGCGCACGAGCCCAGCCTGCCAAGGAACTGTCGGCACTGCCAAGGGTGGAAATTTCAACTGTAACTGGGCTTCATGGCGTCGTATCTGCTTGCAGGTATTTCTGCATGGCTCTAGTCTCTCCTATGTTGTCCCTAATGGATCTTAAACTAGCATAACAGTGGTGCCTGGTGGGGTAACCTGGGCCCTCTAGAAAACACCTGGACACGGTTGGGTTTTAGAGCGCAGTGGGGAGGTTTATTCTTTTCTGGAAGATACTGAACATGTAGATGGGAGTGCATGGGACACAAGTGCCCAGCATCCCTGCCAGGAGCGCTCAGCACCTCTATCCATTGGAGCCACGGGATGGGAAAAACTTCCATAAAACGTAGAGGTTTATTTAAACATAGTATTTAAATGTTAATGAGCTGGACCCACAGCATAGGTTTTCTAACTTCAAAGACTGGTTGCTGATGTAGAGCAGCTGAGCTTTATTTGCAGACAATTGTTATTCTCCAGTGAATTTGCAAGTAGCAACACAGCATCGTGTTAACTGTTAACACTGGTTTTTGGCTTCCCCGTTATACTCTCAGCCATCCTGGCAGATGCACACACAGGCCAGAAGATGACAGGAATGCCATAACAGGTTTTCCACAAAGAAAACAAAACTTTCTGAAGCTTCAAAAATCTCCGCTGGCTCATGCTGTTTCTGAGATACGTCCAAGATGGTGGTCACATATGAGTCCTTACAGCTCCTTTTGAAGGTCTGAAGGCTTTGTTTTCCAGGAGAAAAGCCTATCTGAGCATTATTTGTGCTGGACTGAACTTCAAACAAAATTGCTGCAAGGAACTGACAGCAGACTATGTATGACAGCTAGTGGTATGTAGCACAGCCCTGTCAAGGAATGGATAATCCCCCATCCTTAAATATACTTTCTATTTATGCTGGCAGTGTACAGGCTTCTAGGGATTTTACCAGTTGTCCCAGACATAATACTTCAAAAACACCACCAAGGAAACATCTATGCAAATCTCTTTCTATTTCAAAACTTCTTAACTAAATAATGTGAGTGGGCAAATATGTTGCAGCCTCTGGGGCTTAAAGTAGAAGGATGTTCAAAAGTAAAAGGAAAATATTTGGAAAGTAATTTTTTACTATCACACAGACCTGGAAATTGTATCAACTGAGGGGATATACCGATTGTTCTTGCAGCTTAATTTTCCCCGGTTAATTTATTTTTCACGTTTATCAGAATTCCAAGGTACCAAACCAAAACCCTTCCTAACGTTCCTCTAAGCTTGAACTGACAGTTCAGTTGTCAACAAATGGTCAACGCTTTGACAGAAAAGGTCACCGTGTTTTCATTTAAGTATTACAAGCACACTGTACGACAAGATTTCTGTGAGAGGAGCTGACAGCCTGGGGCTGTGCTCCTGCACGGCCTCCGCTCGTGGATCTGCTGCTCGGGGTGGTGGGGCTGCCGAAAGCAGCCCCCGAGTTCAGCCCTGCGCAGCCGCAGAGCGTAACCTGATGAGCCCTGCCAAGGGCAGGATTTTCCGTCTGCTGAACAATGGTATGCTGTGCCCCACAGCCTTGGCTTGCTAAATATACTGCATGTTGGAAGTGACCTGGTGGGATCACTGTCCATCGTGGGGCCTGTCTGTGTTAACAGAATTTTTTTTTTTCTAATACAGCAGCACTGTGAACTTGATTCATGCTAGCAGGGTGCCAAGAAGGTAACTCGCTTACTGCAGGCAAACATATGAATTTTCTTGCATTGTTAAGATCCATAGGGCTGCTAATTTCCTTTCTTGGGTGTAGATCAGCCTGTCGTAACAGAAGTCCTTGTGCAGCACAGGGCACCCTCCACTCACAGCCGCAGTCAAGAACGTCCCACCAGTCAAGTCACCCCACCAGCTGAATAGCCTTAAGTGCTTTCTGACAGGGCTTGCAAAGGTTCACAAAGGTCTGCACCAATGTCGTCATATTCGCACATTCCTCAGATTTGGCCTCAAGTTCTTCTGGTTCTGGTGCTGCTACCCAAACATGCTGGAGAGCCGCATCTGTACAAACACCGGCAGCAGTGTCAGGTTTCCTCCTCCTCTTCACAGTTGTTTGCAAAAAGCAGCGAATGGTGTTAGTGGAATCAGATGTTTTGTGAGTTTGGGGAAGGAGAGAGCTGGTATTATACCCCCTCAGTTCTGTAACTATGTATTGGACACTGTTTAGGTTTTCTGTTGTTTGTGTTCTAAAGAAATTACTTTGACATGAAATTAGACATTAATGAAATCAAGTGTCTGTCTGATGAGAAATTTATATAGATTCTATTTGTTTTCATCTCAAAACCAAAGAAAATTAATTTTTTAAATTTTTTTTTGTGGGAATAAAACTCCAAGAGTCAGGAATGTCTTTTTTATTTAAGTGAAACATTTTGCCATTCCCGGACCCAATAGTGTTCTGTTTGTTGAACTGGCTTCAAAGTCAATTTCTACTTGAAGTCTTTTCCCTGTTAAGCTGCATTTTTCAGCTAATACCTCAGGAACCTAAATCTCTCCGAGTGTCAGGGTCCCCAGGGAGAGGTCAGCAGCTCCCAGGGTGCGTTGAGCAGATTGGCCATCAAGACATCTGCGTTGCATTAGGGGAAACATGATCTTCCTGGAGGCTCTGCAGCTCTAACACAGCATACGAGTAAGGAGGTGCAGCATATGTTTGCTTAAACTGACACATAACAGAGCGTTTCAGAATAAATTAAGAAAATATACAATAAAATAAGTTGTTTCCATTTTCTCAGCAAAAAGATGAGCATTTTCAGAAAAAAATGATGTTTTTCCAGACCATTTTATAGAAACTGTTGAGGATGTTGCTCAGTAACATCAGGATAGACTGCCAGTGACCGCACCAGAACATTACAGTGGAGACTTCCTTGGTTTTTAACATCTGAATCCAGGGATCTGGCTTCTGGCTTTCTCTTATGCTGACTGGTGCAATCAGCACGGGCTTGGCTGGAGTTAATTGAATTAAATGGGAAGCTTGCCAGGGACTCCAGTTGTCTGGGTTCAGTCATTAGCACAAAACCAGTGTAAGGATTAGCTGTTGTTTGCTGTCTCAGGTGTTAGTGGTGATACCAGCCAACAAGTTAAGGTCTTGTCAGAAGCAGTATGCTCTGGAAGAGACAGCAGCCTTTCTGACTGATAATAGATGTATCAATTTTTTAAAACGCAAGTATTCCTTGTTGGAATTATGTTATTTTATTCCTCACTTTGAATAGATTAACGTGTTTCACATCCTCTCTCTTTTCAGTTGGCAACCTGCACTTGCATTTTCAGGGATTTTGCAAACCTATGAGACAGATCATAGAATCATTGAGGTTGGAAAAGACCTCTAAGGTCATTTACTCATCTTTCTGACTGACAACATTTCTGAAAGACTCACTTTCCAACCCGTTGTGGCTGGCTTTGCCAGGCCCCTTGGAGGGCGCTCAGCGATGCGGGTGGTTAGTGATGCAGCTGCCAGGCTGAGTCACCGGTCGTGAGCATTCGCTGGTGTCGCGTGAACTTTGCAGGGAGGGGAGGAAGAAGTTGGGCTTTTTGATTCTGCGGGATATTGCTTTGATAAATAAAGAAGAACAGATTTAGCTACTGCAGGGAAGTGTAGGGTTTTGCTGTTTTGTATTCTAGGTGAGAAATTCCGGTCCTAAAAGTCTGTATAATTACTGAGGAAGCAATGGGAAAAGTAACGTCCTTGCGGGCCCCAAGAGACCCTCTAGCAAATCAGGGCAGACTTAACATTCCTTAAATACTTCTTAAACAAGGGGAAAAAAAAACCCCAGACTTGTTCCTTCTCCTGCTCCCCAGACTTTTGTTTTGTTTTATAAATAAGCAAAACAGGAGACGAGGCCAATTTGTGAAGGATCCCTTTGTGAAAGGCTTTTCACCTCGCACGGAGAGACCTGTCCTGGAGGGCTGTGCGTGCCCCTGTGGGGTCCCAGAGAGCAGAGCCAGCCGCGGTACCCGCGTCCCACCCGCAGCGATGCCCACATCCCACTCGCAGTGGTACCCACCTCCCACCTGCAGCAGTGCCAGCTCTCTGTGGCCCACCTGAAAGTGAAGTGCAACCGTGTTCTCGGGCTTGGACGCGCTAATGAATGAGCAGAACGGACGGCGACAGTACTGCCTGAACTGCTGAACTCAAACAATTCCCCGGTCCAGGGTTTATGGGGGAGTAATTGCAGCTGGGCTGTAAACAGGGGTTTGGGAAGTGCTTCAGAAGCAGACCAGCCGTCCCCACAGGTGGAGCAGTCTCTAGTCCTGCTGGATGTCGTCACATAAAGTCTCCCTGGGTGAGTCTGAGCCCTGCGTCTTTTTGATGGTGAAGTCCTGCCAGCAGCTGGAGAATCTGTGTCTCTGGTGCGCTAAAGCTTGGTCTGTATTGGGCTTGGCCCAGAGTGGGTGAGAATAGCCAGGGGTGGCTCCACATCAAGCCCTCGACCTAACTTTCTTAATGGATTCATTCTTTCATAAACCACTTCTTCAAAGGCAGTACTCTGTGCAACAGGCTTTGCAGTTATGCTGTGAGTCCATGATTTGCAATAATAACCTCAATGCATTCTGAATGTTGTGAAAGGTACTTTGCTTTAGGGGGTCATTTTAAAGTCTTTTTGAGGGGCCTTAAAAATTTCTGAACTTTCAAACTAAATTCTTGTGATTGAATATTTATTGTTGAACTCAGCATGAAATATAGAACAAAGCCTAAATCCAGGGATGCTCTTGACTTTCGCAGTAAACACTGACAGCATTTTTAATATATTCTGTATTTTAGTGGTGAATGCTTAAAATTCTTCTTGTGTTTTGTGTCCTCAGCTATTTCTCTGTCCACTGTGGTTAGCCCTAGATTCTGCATTGGAATGAGCAACATGCAGAGATCTAAGGCTAATGATAAGCTTAGCCTAGGCTGGTCTAATACTTGTTTTGTAGAAAAGTGTGGATATTTTCTGGCAATGCCATAGAGTTTTTTCTCTTTTGCCCTTTAACATGCAGTTCCATCTGCGTGCTAAAAAAAAGGGTAGAGACCACAATAGCCAGTGAAATAAGTCTAGCAAATGCAGTAGACAAAGAAACCTGTTGCTGGTTCTACTTTATGCTACGCTGCTCTGCAAAGGCCATCCCCAGCACAGCCACCAGCGCAGCGTGCAGCGTCCTGCTGGCAGGCTGTGTGTGAGGTCAGTAGCTGTGAGTGCAGTGGTGATGCTCTGACATGCCAGGCTCGGTTACGCAAGCCTGTGAGCCCCAAAGCTGCCCCAGGGCATGAGCCTACGGAGACCATCTGCTTGGGTGCCTTCTACACCAGGTTGCCGCACTGCTGGATTGACTCTGTGCAGAAAGGCGTGTGAGGCTGAAGGTGCGTCCCAGCCCCGCTGGGAGATCCACGGTGCGGCCGACGGGCTTTGGTCTTGCGGGAGGCTTTTCATTACTGACTGCAGACACCGTAGACCGAGTCAGCCTGTTTGGTCACAGCCTCCATTATGGACCTTTCATGTGTAGGAAGAATGGCTGCCTCTTTCATTTGTGCTTGCCAGGCTTTAACATGACTCGACTCTCACCTAGTTAGAACCCCTCTGTCCAAAATCACCAATTTCAGACCGTTCTGTCATTGGAAAATTGTTAATTCTCATGGATAAGTCAGAATTAATGTTCTGTGGCGGTGGGAATATGGTTCAGTACAGGGTCAGTGGTGCTGACTGGTAGCCTACTGGTAGCTACGGGCCTTGACCTAGGGTCCAGCCTGCGAGGGCTGGTAGAGTTTCCAAGGCACAGTTGTTAATTTCTCATGTACTCTGGAGCATTATCAAGAAATAAAAATATACAGGACTTAGACAAATCCAAAAATCCACAAAATGCCTTTTGTACCATGTAGCAAAATCACATAAATGTTTCTTTCATGTAAAATATCCTTGGTGTTTTGCTGATTCCAGAGAGAAATGCATTCGAAGCGGTAACTGCAGTAACTAGTAAATAGAATTATAAATGCTTACTGAAGGAAAAAACATACCGTAATGATATAAGGGCAGAGCTGGTACAAAAAATAGTCTTCGTTTGAGTCAAAATGAGACAGATGTGAAACATTATGCTAGTATTTCCTCAAGGGTAGCACTTAAGTAGTTCTTTGCTTACAGAAACGTATCACAGAAGGTTTGTATCAAAGTAACGTTAGCCCAAGTTATTTGTGTAAGAGAAGATAACCATCTCTTTTTGGAATTTCACAGATAGGCTTATCAGATATGAGAAATATGGCACAGAAGTAATGAGAGTGTTCAAAAGATGCTCTTTGTCCCTGGGCCTTTCTCTGGAGAACATATTGTCCTGAGGGGACGCTGAAACAACAGTTGTCTGTATTAAGTGAAAAAGCAAATATGCTCAAATTACGGTATTAAAGAAGGTGCACGGATCGCTGTAGCGTACCTTGTGACCAGCACATTACAATGGGTAACGAACTGACATCTGAAGGCTCTAGGTTTCACAGTGCAGGAGAACAATGTTAAGGTACTTTCCAACACTCCTTTGGCTGCATGCGTGCACTATGCATGGGCCCCTTAGTCTTGCTGGTGTGACTCTGTGCCTGGGTTTCTTTTGCATTAAAGCTGCAGCACAAGTGAGAGGATGCCTGCATCTCTTCCTGAAGTGGCAACCAAATGTTGCTGGTGTCTCACACACTCTGCAGGAGCCCTACAGGGACCGGTGTCCTCGCACAGTGCCTGGTCCGTAACATGTTGAAGTCAGTGAGTGTGAGTGGCCTTTGAACAAACAGCTGGTGGTACAGCTGCTCTCCTGATGCACTGTGTGCTGCTGAAACACACGGCTCATCCTCAGCGCAGGAAATGGGGGGAAGGTGCCATCAGCCTCTGGAGAACTGGGGGAGCTCCTGGGAAGGGTCCCATCTCCAGGAGGAGGTTGACAGCTGCAGGGTCACAAAGGGCTGGCAGCAGAGGAGCACGGGAACCACGAAGCCGTGGGGTCCCCAAAGCCTCTCTGCTCTCTCGCCTGATCTGGGCATATTGTGGATTCCGTGAGTCCTTGGGCCAGCCGTACAGGAGGACTCCGTTCTCAGCTCTGCTTTCGTCTGCACCTGAGGCAAGAAACCAAAGTGGTGTCTGGGGGGGAATTCAGGGATCCAGCTTTCCAGGAGTGAAAGGAAGTTAAGGAAAATGTCTCTGTTCTTCCAGCTCGCACTTTGAGCAAGTGTCGGAAAGAAAAGGGGCAAATAAAGCATGCTGCATTGCACCAGGCCCATTTTCAGATGAACACTAGCCATAAAAATGATTGTTATTTAAAGAACTGTGCGAAGTTGAACTGGTTTAACTGAAGACATGTTTTGTAAATTGATTTTACTAAGCTGGTTCAAAATCCCCATCAAGGCTTGCCCTGAGTTAATATGGAGCTGTCTTGGGAATATTAGATTATGCTCACTGAGAATAACTTTAAGCTAAAATCATTACCTGATCTAAATATGTCTATGCTAGGCTTTATGCCAATTGAATAGTTAGTTTTAGTTTTTAAGGACCAATGATTGGTACAAAGGGTACAATCTGTCTGTCTGTGGGCAGAGAGAGATGTTATGATTTGATCTAATGAAGTCTGCCGATTTCTGTCAATGAATCTGAGATGCAAAAACAGCCACCGAAGAACTCTCCAGAACAGCGACCTCTCACACAAATGGCGTCCCAAAAAATCCGGTTGGGATTTCTGTCCCAAAGGGTTCCAGCTCTTTCCAGCTATGTTGTTTTGTTTTTAATACTGTCCTGTGACATCCAAGTGTTTTAACACTGAAAGTATCAGCTGGGGGTAAACCACCTGCTTTTATTTCTGAGCAAGAAATCAGTGGGCAAGAAGGCAGGACTGGATTTCAGAGGAATGAAAAGGCCCGCAGAGACTGATGGAGCTGTCTTGGAGGTACAGAAGAAGAAGTCGCGATATCTTGGAGATACCATAGAAGAAGCCAGAGGATGCCCATAACTTCCCAAAACTCGGTGTGTTTGCATTTGTCCCACTGTCACAACTCTAGGCTATAAGGAGAGCTGAAATGTGTTTGCAGGGGAGTCTTGGGAGAGAATCACAGAATCACAGAATGGTTGGGGTTGGAAGGGACCTCTGGAGATCGTCTTGTCCAACTCCCCTGCTTGAGCAGGTTCACCTAGAGCAGGGTGCACAGGACTGTGTCCAGGCAGGTTTTGAATATTTCCAGAGAAAGAGATTCCGCAGCCTCTCTGGGCAGCCTGTTCCAGTGCTCTGTCACCCTCACAGTAAAGAAGTTTTTCCTCATATTCAGGTGGACCTTCCTGTGTTCCAATTTGTGCCCATTGCCCCTTGT
>WAAD01012749.1:108022-135412 GCA_013389945.1 Fregata magnificens
CTGGCCACACTCCTTTTGATGCACGCCAGAATCCCGTTGGCCTTCTTGGCCACAAGGGCACAGTGCTGGCTCATGGTCAGCCTGCTGTCCACCAGCCCCCCGAGGTCCTTCTCAGCAGAGCTACTCTCCAGCAGGTCAACCCCCAACCTGTACCGGTGCGTGGGGCTGTTCCTCCCCAGGTGCAGGACCTTACACTGGCTCTTGTTGAATTTCATTCGGTTCCCCTCGGCCCAGCTCTCCAGCCTGTCCAGGTCTCGCTGAACGGCAGTGCAGCCTTCTGGCGTGTCAGCCACTCCTCCCAGTTTGGTATCGTCGGCAAACTTGCGAGGGTGCACTCTATCCCTTCGTCCAGGTCATTGATGAATATATTGAACGGAACCGGACCCAGTACAGACCCCTGGGGAACACCGCTAGTTACGGGCCTCCAACCAGACTCTGCGCCATTGATCACGACCCGCTGAGCTCTGCCGTTCAGCCAGAAAATGACTTACATCAGATGTTCAGACTGCACAGTAATTAAACTGTAACAGTAAAGAAGTTAAGAAAAGGTGAAGTTTAGTCGCTATCTCTTTCCTTTTAGCAGACATGTATCTTCAGGTTTGGCTTTGGATGGATGCTTTGGCATCCAAAAAAAGCTTTCCAGCAGTCTCACTTAGGTAGCATGGATAGTCTTTCTGTGTCTGCTCCCTTATATAAAACACAGCAAACTTCCCTTTTCCTAAGCAGACTTGTTTGGGTCAAGGACTGCCTCTGAGGGTACAAAAATCACGCCCAGCACCATAAAAACCTGATCTCAGTTCAGCTCTGTTGAGTGCTGCTGCAGTACAAATAATAACATGAACATCCAGCCATGCTGGCAGTGCAATACTTGCTAACACAGAGGGCGAAGGGAGGCCATTTACCTGACTTCAGAGCCTGATTTTGAGTGTTTCTATGAAGAACATTCTCAGAAGCCAAGAAGAAACCTCACGCTCCAAAAGCACCTGTTAATATGTAATAATCAAATTATTTCTTCTTTTTAAATTTTAATGCAAAAGAATACACATTTTATACATTAATGCAAATGTGTGAAAAGTGCTAGACTATAAGTACCAATCCATGATTCTATTAGGCTTCAAAATAGAAATGCTTTGAGTTTTCCTTTAATTTCTATTCAAAGTTTTTTCTGAATTCTATAGAAGTTTCCCATAAAAGGGCTTTGTTTTCAGCAGTAGTGCCTGGTTTTCCCTGAGAGCGCAGCGAAGGGGATGGTTAGGTATGCCATCATACTGAGTTGGTCATGTTAGCAAATTCTTTTCTAAAAAGAGGTGTCAGATTGTTCAGCCAGCTGAAGTAATCCAGTTGGCAGGAGAGTGACTTAATTCAATAAGCAGAATTTTAAAAACACTGTGGTTCTTTGTTTAACAGCCAGATTCTACAAAATTAGCTCCAGCTCTGAAATAATTTCTCTCCCCACCCTCCCCGTATTATCCCCCTTCCGTCCTGCATGTCACTACCTCTCCTCACTGCCTTGTTTTGTCTGGTGCCGATTCGTGCTGGATTCGCTCCGCACGTCCCCTGTGGCCATCTGCTCAGCCCAGAGTCAAGCCAAGGCACCTACACTCTCGATTTAAGCTCAGGGAGCGAGGCAGCTGGAAAGGATGGAGGCATCTCAGTGTCCGGTACTCCTGTCCCACTGCGTGTGCCCCGTGCAGTAATTCACTGCTCTCTGAAGGGAGTGCCGGGTGTCTCAAATAAATCCTCAGCGGGAATGCGTGACTTGTGCATGCAGATGACAGAGGTCCATCTACATCTATCTATAGACATGGCTGGGCAGGGAGGGCCCACGTCCCTTCAGCGCTGGGAAGGTAGAGCTTACACCCACAGCGCCCTGCTGGATTTTACACAGGGGAACTTTTGTAAAGGGATGAGTTCAATTCCCACGAACAAGGAGCGCGCTTTGACCTGTTGTTGCTGTCATGCTGTGAGCACCAACAGCCAGCAAACCCAGTGGGAGCTGAAAACACTCGGGACCTCCAAAAACCTTCGCAAGGAAAGTGCTGTAGTCCTAAGCCTGCTATACTGCTGCTCCTCGCTCCCAGGAAAATGCCTTGTTCCCTTATTTTTTCTGATCTCTTTTTTTCTTTTCTTGTCTTTTGAGATGGATGAGAACACCAGTTAGCTACCTGCTGCTGCTGGCAGTTACTGGTAGGGGTAGGGGGGCTCCACCATTGCTCAGAGATGCTTCTTAACCTTTTCTCTCTTTTTTTTTTTTTTGGTCTTTCCAGAGTGCTGTTTGTGCACTGACCAGGTTCGAGGTTGTGCATTTCATATCACCAGCAGCCCTGGGGCTTTTTTCCAAAGACATTACTTCCCTTCTCCTTGCCTATGCTCCTCTTCATACCTTTCCTACTTTGAGAAAAGCATCAATGTTGGTTAGTGGATTCCCCTTTAGTAGGGAATTCACTTTGATCTGTATTGTTTGAAATCACGCAAAGTTTGCTCCAAAGCATGTCCTGCAGGGAAAGGGCTCTGAGACTACTGATCGCAGTTGGCAAGGCCTGAATCTCTCGGGCATTTTCCCTCCGCAGTGCTCTGCTGGCTTTCCTTTCCTGCAGTGTGCGTCCAGCAGCAACATCTGGGAAGACAAGAGATGGTGAGGGAAGGTAGTGTACAAAATACCATTCCATACTGGACGTCCCTGCACGGCAGGCAGCTCCCCGGGGGCCAGCAGCTGCCTGCTCCTGGTCTTCTAGTGCAAACCTGCCCACAAGATGCTGTTGGAGGAGCATCCCAGGACAGTGTCGGGGAAGGTGGGGGAACAACACAGACCCCCGCCCTGTCTGGGAGGGGAGATGACTCCGGGACCGCTCTCACAGCCGTTCTGCCTCAGAATTCACCTCTTCTTCTTGCTCTCCCCACCCCAGTGGAAAGCAGAAAGGCATCAGGACAAACAGAAGGAAATCTTCCTGGCGCTGCCTGCGCTCTCAAGGATGGCAGAGGAGAGTGGCATGCACATCGCCGCTGTGTCTGAGTTCACAAACCGGGAAAGCTGGAGGAAATGAAAAATGTTCTGCCCAAATCAGGTTCCTTGTGAGGAGAACTAGAGGCAGCAGGGTGAATGGTCAGGCCAGGGCAGGAGTGGTCCAGCAGCAACATGCAGAGCCAGAGCAAAGCACCCTGTGTCCTGCGGCAGCCTCGATCCCTTCCCCGAGTGCACCTGAGCTGCTCCCTCATTCCAGGCAGGAGGCAGCCAGGCTCAGTCCCGTCAGAAGGAAAGCATCTTGAGGTGGTCCTGTGGACTTTTGTTCAGATTGGTTAATAATGCAAATGAAAGCTCCTGAAGGTCATATTAATGGAAAATGCCAATTAATATCACTGGTTTAGCCCATGCTTCAAATCATGTAGAGATCAGATTTTCAAAAATAACACTGGCTTACAATGATGAGTATATGACTGTCTTATTTATGCGGTGCCAATTTTTGCCACCCTTTTTACTGAGTGAGCTGTTTTCCTGGCTGAATGTAGTACTTTGGCTGCGAGTACAGCAGATAGCCTGGCTGATGGAGGACGAAGGTACACAGCGAGTATCGCTCCTGTCTCAGTCTGGCATCTGTGCTGTTATGATTTGCATCTGTCATCCACAAATCCCTTGCTTTCTTTTTCAAATGTACCTTCATAATCTTAAATAAGCACAGCTGCGACTGAAATTCTAGGCAAAATTGCACTACAAATGTTAGCCCTTTCCTTCTTTTCTACTACTGCCGTTTGATTTATCATTTGCTTTCCATTTCAGATCTGCTGTTTTCTGGTTGGAGTATTTTTTATAGTCTGCATTATAAGAAAACCCACACATGAAGAAAGCAGGAAAGAAGTAAATGGAAAATAAACTACAGGCATGGCCATTAATTATTCTGGGGGAAGGACACCCGACTTCTTCAAGCATCCAGACCTGCTGCAGAATATGCAAGGTAAAAATAGCAGAATACAAAAACAAAGAGGGAGTAAAGATTAACACGGGGGACTTGGTGGCCTAAATATAGACAATTCTGCCCCTCTCCAGTGACTTACAGTAATGGAGAATATTCTGCAGCCAGCACAATTTGTCCAATACCCAAAATATAACACAGAGATCTGACAGTAGGGATTGTAGCTAGAAAATGTGGCATTCTCTTTGGCACAGCTGTCATATTATTCTAAGCCAGTTACTTCCCTGTAATCCTAATTAATACTCTCTCTTTCCACTCTGAGCCAGGTTCTCTGGTCAGCAGTAATTCCGGGGGGTCTGCTGCTGCTCTCCCTGCAGGAGCCCTCTGTCTTCAAGCAGCCTGTTCCTTTGTGCTCCTTCCATGAAGGAGCAGCTAAAATCATGAATGAAACGTTTCTGATACTAAAGAGAACTCCTGGCATCCACCCCAGCAGAAGAAATCAACGTATCATTCATTAAAGATATCCGTACTTATACAGGGAACACATGCTTGCCGGACGGTGCCAGTTCAGGGTTGCCATCAGAGGGAGAGAGACAGGGAGAGGGAGAGGTCTGCCCCTGCGAAACACGGACTCCTGCCCTGCCTGCCAAAACCATCCCAGCCCCTGGGTTGTCCCAAGGGTGCTTGCTCATCTCCCATGCAGCCTGGGGGAGAGACGCCACCGGACCTCTTCCAGCTTGGGCTGCATTTCAACCCCAGACTGCTAAGTAATGTGCAAAATAAATATATTTTGTGGGAGGGGGGGATACAAGCTGAGATCTAGTATCTAGATGCCATGCTATTTTAGGTAGTGCTGATACTCACAGATATTGTTTTATTCCCTGCATTTTTCGAATCGTGTGATTTACTACAGTTTGCGAATACACGCAGTAACCAAAAGTTATTAAATGTAGCTGATTTTAAAGGACAATGTGTCTTTAATAAATGCTATATATATGTTATGTAAATGTTGCAAATGTTATACCATATATTTTATAGTTTTAGACTGCTATTAATGAGGACAAACAACATGTTTGTATTCTGAGAATACTGAAATGGTTTGGTGTCTTTTTTTTCTAATTATAGAATTTCATATTTACTCAAAATAGATCTCCATGTGGATGTTATGAAATATTTCATTCTGAACACAAGTACAAGATAAATGCAGTTTGAGTGGATCTTGACTTGCATCAAGAAATAAAAGCAGGCATGAAGGGAAGAGCGTACGGTATGTCAAACAGCAGTTTTTTAACCATGCAGAAAGTACTGATTAAAAGATGCTATGTTTGCACTTCAGTAGAGAAAACTGTGGGGGTGTGCATGTGATGGACAGTTATAATATTAGAAGTAATTAGAATTAACACACTTTTTCTTATTTCTTAAAGAACATGTATTTCTGTGGAATGGTACAAGTGCATGATAATGCTGTGAGTGACACTGAGCAGTATGCGGTGCATGGCTGGGTGATTTCTTCTGCCCACAGCTTGTAGCCATACCCAAGCAGGGCACTGTTCACAGCTGGCAAGTGTCCTGCATCGTGTGTTACTGTCACTCTGAGGACGCTCTGTCTCACACAAACCTAGCTCAGCCAGTGTTTTCCCATCCCACTCACCGCAGGAGAGGGCTGGTGATTCTTCCCGCAGCTGCAAAAAGGTGCTGTGCAGCCTGCAAACATCCATTTTGCCTGTGCTGCTTGCCAGAGCCAGGCAGCAAAAGCGAGGGGAGAAGGGAAGCTGGCTGCAGCAGTATGTGGCAAGCCGAATATCGATGACAAACGAGGAGGGTCCAGTTTAGTGAGCGTTCCTTGAGCTGCCCTCCTACTACCAACAGCCGAATATCTTCAGCACTCCCCCAGCCTGGGAGCATCCGGTCCCTTTCCTGTTGACAGAAATACCCTGAAAACGTCTCATTCTGTCTCATGCTCTCTCATCTGCAGCCCCTTTATGGAGGCCAGCAGTTCTAGCTCATCTACCATCTCTTTTGGCACCCAAGGATCTTCCCAGCCCACACAAACTGCACAGCTTTGTGGCTGCTAGGTTTTGTGCAGCAGCAGCATGTCTTACTGTGACTATTGCTGGGGCAGGATGGGTCAACCTTATGTTGGTATCCGTGGCATTATGCAAATTTTTGTGTCTATGAAAGTTACCTAATTAAGTCATGTTCCTTAAATGTCTCCAATGGGGTTTCTCAGAAATTGTCTTTGAGCTGATGCTCACTGCTGTAACCAGCACGTGTCCAGGGAGCAGCTTAGCTGTGTGCGCTGCCGAGCAGCCCAGCTGATGGCTACAGTGCAAAAGGAGCACAGGGGGAGGCACAGCTCCGAATGCCACGAATTCTGGTGCCTGTGCCTGCTGTGGAGATACTTGAGGACCTTCTCTCAGGAGAACCACGCTTTACCAGGTGAGCAGGAGGACCTGTCTCCACTTCAGCTGTCAGTCAAGGAGCAGCAAATCAATAAGTTGAATAACAAACCTCAAAAACTAGGGGTTTTCTGCTCGAGAGTTCTAGAAGAACATGAAACCGGCACTGCTCAGCTAACTGCGGCGTGGATCTCACTGTGTAAGTCAGCACTGATGGCTGAGAAATGGAAGTCGGCAGATGTAGCTAAGCCTTTTAAAAGGCTTCAGAGGTAATCCATTGATCTGCAAATTAATGTCAAGCTTTTTTACCAAGCAACCTCTTGGGAACTGCATTTGTGTAATTATTGTTTCTGTTCCTTTATGGTCTGCAAAATGTTGGGGATAGTGAATACTTTCCAGACGACTGGAAATGTTTTTGAGGTTTGATGCCTCTACTGGAAATCTTTGAAATAGTCTTCAAGAATGTGGTTAAAGTGATACAGTCAGCCCCAAGTACTTCAGTTGCCTTCCCCGGAGCAGCTGATAATGGCAGTTATTGGAGACACTGTTGGGCTGGATGAACCTCGGACAAATTTTATGTCCCTATGTCTTCAACAGCGTCTAAAGCCTGAGGCAGTCTGTGTTCTCCAGAAGAGCTCAATACAGAAGAGTCACTTTCGTCATCTTGATTTGTGCAACGTTTTCCTAGTAGAGGTGCAGATCCTTGTACAATAACAACAGCTTGCAAAAGTTACTTTTTGTGGAAGCTCTAGAAATAATCAACAGATCTTAGTAGTCCAGGGCCATAGGCAGGAGGAGGAAGGAGCACTGCACTGCTTCACTTTATCTTGATTTGCTCTTATTTAATACGTGCCCCCAAAGGACATCCTTGAGCTTTTCCAGTCATTTTGCCTCTAACAGCTACTCCAAAAGCAACAAATACGTCTAGCAAGCATGCAGAAGCCCTGAAAACCAATGAGTTTTATCTTCAACCCAGATCTGGAGCAACTGTAGTGAATAAATGCTGTTTTTCTAGATTTGATCAGGTGTGTGGCAGATGACTACTTTGCCCAGTACAGCTGGTAAGATGCCTTAATGACTCTGCACCCAGGAAGAACAGCAACAATAGATTCAGATGGCAACAAGTAACTTCTGTTCAGCACTTAGCCACATAGATACGTAGCCAGCGTTAGTCATCTGGAGTAGACAGAAAGCCTCGTGAAGCTTCACAGGAGAGCTGTCGGTGTTCCTTGTTCTTCAGAGGTCCCTCAGCAGCGTCCCCAAAGAAATAGCAGTGAAACGAGTAGTTTAATTCTTGGGCCATAGCATGTTGCCACTGAAGAGCAGATTTCTTCCAGCCTTGAATCTGCTCTTTCGTTTTCTCCCTCTAAGCCAACAGTACGTATCACCTTGCCGCGCTCTGCCCTTGCTGTACTGACGAGGGACTTTTTCCCAGCATGCAGTTAACTCCCATTGTTCCCTGGAAGTACATGCCTGCGGGGACTTAATCGCTCCCATCACTAGCAGTCCTCGCTGGACACTGTGTTCCTTTAGGATAAAGCTTTAGAAGGGCTTTTGTGGGATCCATCAATGAGGCAAACAGGTCTGACAACACCAAGAGCCCAGCATCACTCAGCCTAACCCAGATGTGCTGTGCTGAGGCAGTGACTGCTTTCCTTTTCTTTACTAGCTTCTGAGGGCATTTTGCAGCTTCTTTTTTGTTAATTCTTGCAAAAGCTCTCCTTCGTCTCCAGAGCAGAATGGCACAGGATTTTGAGCTAAATCTTTAAATGGAGTACAGAGTTTTTTCTGGCATTTATGTATTTTAAACACAGTTTTAACTCTCTGGCTGGAGTGGACCACCACGTTGGGGACAGCGAGTCCGAAGCAGTGACTGGGGCTGAGTAGGGCAAGGCTTTCCTCCCCAGGAGGACATGGACCCCCTGTGGCAGCAGACACGGCGGAGGTGGGAGGCTTACCTGTCACCTTCCCGGAGGAGCGGTGGGGAGGATCAGGTGGACGGTCCCACGTCCCCCACCATGGGGGATGGAGCCCACAGGGAAGAAGGATTTGTGCCCAGTTATGGTCCAGTGCGCAATGGAGAGTGGAGCTCAGCTCTCAGCGAGGGCTGCCTGGTGCAGGGTGCAGAGCTCGGCTCTTCTCATCTTGGGTGACCTGCAGCAGCCAAAGCACTCCCCTGTGCAACTGTACTGGGGATTAGCAGTAAATGCACTTGCATTACATTAAAATTACTTTCTCAAATATATTTGTCAGTGTTCATGTTTTCCTTAATTAAAATGAGCCCATTTCAGCATATACCTGCCCATTCACGTGCATCTGTACACGTATATCTGACCACGACTGCCACCATATTTGGGTCTGTATAATGATTGTTGTCCAGAGTCTGGAAATACTTTGCACATTCACAGTTATGTGCAGAAAAGGAATCCTGTGCAGTGCAAACTCTGCATAACCTTTGTGGCGTCTGGAGCAACAGTAAAGAATTTGGGATTGGGAACTCACCACATCATTGTTATTTATTGGTATTGCATTCCTAAGCGGACAAACCAGGGCCTTGTTGTGCTAGGTTCTGCAATTTAAAAAAGCCTTTGCTTTGATGAATTTACAGCCTAAGTGGCATTGCTCTGTTCTCGATTACAAGTTGTTTTTCAGAAAACAAGTCCAGTTTATTTAATTAAAATCTCTCCTAAAATAGAAATTTTATTTAGCAAAGTTCCTCTGTGCTTCCATTCTTAGTATAAAATAAATTTATTTACTTCTGTAGTTGAAATTGCACATATTAAAGAAGAACATAAAGTTTCTTTAATTCTGTTTGATGTTCTTTGTCTAGTTTTGTATGAAAGTTGGGATTATGTGACCATCTTGTGGCTGTAATACTTGTCAGTTCATTTAAATCAATGTTTTAATTTCTTATTTATTATTGCAAAGTTTATCCGTTTGTTAGTGGTAATACCCAAATTTATAATGCCTGGACGGAAAAGCTGCAGTGTGAACCCACCTATAACGCTCGACATCATTGAAGAAATCACACAGAAAGTAACCACAGATTGCCAGGTTCACAAGGACTCCTGTTTGTCTGTGTGTCTGTCTGTTTGTCTCTCTGTGCGTTTCAGAGATGATTTCTAGATTGTTTTTCCTATCATGATGCAAACGTAAAGTGAGCCTTTTTTTGCAACAGCTTGAAAATTACTTAGAGTAAGAATCTATTGGGAAGTGTATTTGAAGATTTCAGCCATTCTCAGGGCAACAGTGACGATACAAATTTTGCACAGGCAGGTGACTTGTGAAGATGGGAGTCTTGGAAAGAAAACGTCGAAGGAAATCATGCAGGGATATGGGGCAGGCGGATTCACGGGGCCAGTGAGTTAGAGACTTTTACAAAGCCACCTTGTTCTTTTCCAGGTTTCAGTGGGCTTTCATTTAACAAAGAAAGTAGCTGGAAAAATTGCCCAGAAATATTTGACCTTCAAAAAGGCCTCTAAGGCACAATTACCTGATGTTCACTGAACTGGTTCACATGGTTCCCACTCTAAATGACTTTCTAGGTTCACCCATGTGTGAAAAGGGGCCTGATTATGTGGAGGAGGGCAAATGAGAAAAGATACTTCAGGAAGGAGAGAAATACGCCAGGGAATTTTACTGGTTATGTTTACTTCAAGGGAAGGAAAGGGCAAATAAATGTAGCCAACTCAAAGTAGCTTTTTGGCTTTGAACTTCAAAAGAAAGTAACATAGGAGAGATGTGGGGTATCGATAGCACTCAATATAAGGTGTTTCATAGAGTTAGGTAGGAATTGTAGAATACATCGTACTTAGCTTTCTTAGCCAGATAACAAATTCTTTCTTTTCCTCAAGTACAACAAAAATATAACAAAAACCCTGTGTGTCGTCCGCCCCCCCCGCCGTGTCTTTTCTTTCCTTCTGCCCTTTGTTGCCCTGCACACAGGAGATCACTTGGCTGTCTGGCCACCAGTGTTCACGCCGAGGTCCGGCCATGCCCTTTCTGCAGTTTCAGCTCTCTCCACTGCATGCTCCTGACACTGGAACAAAGCAAGTGAGTTATCTAGGGCTGCAATCTCTATTAGGCTTTAGGGAAAATACTTTTTTAAGGAAATAAATTCCATAGTTGGCACAAAAGTGCCTCTACCATGCACTCTTTTCAGTGCAAGGTATAACCAGGTGCACATAAAAGTATGACTTCAACAGTTTGGTATTGGCAGAGACACAAAGCAGCATTTTACGTGCTGCCCCTCTGCTCCGAACTGCCAGCAGAATTGCATGGGTGCGCAGAGAGACAGGCCTTCGTACGGGGTGAAAACAGCAACACCTGAAAACTCGAAGACTTCTTGAAACTAGGGAATTGGATTTCCATCTTTGATGAGAGAGCACAGTGTGCAATAGGAAATACATTTGTATGGAAGCAAATTATTTTAAATAATCTTGGAACTTAAAGACTTTCATGAACAAAAGCCAGTAGTCAGTACCCCTTCTGTCTGCATTATCTAAGAAAAGGAACAAATTCTCTGAGACAGGGTAGAAAGACAAGAGCATCAACATGATAATTGTACCACTGAAGCAGTTTTTAATTATTTGATGAAGTATCTTTGTGGGGAGAAAAAAAAAATCAGACTTCATGTTTGGGATAGTGGCTTGAAAATTGAAACTCTAAATCCAGACAGGTAGCAATCAGAATTTTTGAGTAGTCCAGTCTTTCAATCTTGCTTTATAAAATAGCAGTAATCTCCAGTATCCGTGGGGCATTGTAACCTGTTCTGCCTGAGAAGTCCCTTGAAGACAGGTTTTGACTGTGTCCCACTGTGGTCTGCTTTATGTCTGATTTAGGGTTGAAATCTTTCTCTTTGGGGATTTTGGCCATGGTTTACTAAGGATGACTGGACTCATACTCCAAGGCATGGCATTGGCACCTGGAACTGCAGATAGGTGTCTAAATCCCAAATCACGTGTGAAGGTGCCCCGTGTGCCCAGCAGGCTCCTGCGGCGGTCAGCACGCGCCAGGGTGTACGGCTCTGCCCTAGCGCGCCCTGCGTCGCTCAGCCCTGTTCCCGCTGAAACTCACACTCCTGGCTCTTCTCTGCATCTCGCTGCTGGGCCAAGACCCTCGACGTTCCTGGGGTGAGACCCCATGGCAGTGCCGCTCCCAGCAATGCTGTGGCGCTCGGCGGAGCACCTCCAGCCAGAGGCTGCGTGCTGCACAGCCGCTCGCCTTAGCATTGAGGCACAACGGGAGCGAGCAAGATGTGGGGCTCAAGGCCTTTCAGGCAGAGGCTTAATTGGAGCCCCACTTGCCTGCGACGAGCTCTCTCTAACCAGCAGGTCACTGGGCGAAAGGAGGTTGCCTGTAGGCTGAGCCACCCACCTCCAGGAGGCAGTTCATGTCTGTGAATGATGACTGCAGGGGAAGCAGGAGTCAGTGGTGGCAGGTGGGCAGAGACAGGGTGAACTGTGGAGCAGGTACCTGAGCACAACTATCCCGAAAGGCTGGAACTATTGCACCTTTCTTGTTGACGTGAGATTGTTCCACTTGGCGCTATGTGGGGTCAACACGCCGAGTTTAAATTTGGATCTAAAGCGTTAGACTCGAGTTTCCACAGAATTTTGGGACTTTGGAAATGTTCTGCTGTTTTTCAGCACGAGCTCACGAACGTGGAATAAAATTGTCCTTTGGGGAAAAAACAGAACAGATGAAAAATAAGTGCTCATGTAGGATCTGAAGGCTGAGGCAGTCTCAAAGCAGTGGTCTTTGATCTGTGTTTGTTTTCCATCAAATGCAGGAGCAACTCTGAGCAGGATTTGCATCAGTTTAGGGAGGCAGAAAAAAATCATAATACGTTGTAAATAAAAGAAAAACCCTGAATAAGAAGATTTTTCAAAAAGCCTTTTCTTTTCCTAGACAAGACATCCAGATCAAAAGTGAATGGTGATTCAAGAGAGCACTCGAGCACGTGGTTACAACAACAGCTCCCAGACTCCTCCTGACAGCAGCCCCACTGGAAGGCCAGTTTAGTTTCAGCTCATAGCAGCATAAATATGGGATGATGTGGAGTTTGTCAGGCTCGTTCCTCCTCCTTTTGGAGGCTGAACAACACGCACATGTCCGTGTTCCTGAATTCATGCCCGTTCTGGAAATTTGTTTGCCTGATCCTTAAATTTATGTGTTCATCTTGGTCTACACAAAGTGCACCGAGCTCTGCCAAGCCCATGGCAGTTAGCTGTGGGCCACAGATGGATGCCTCAACTTACTGGAGAGACTGCATGGAAGTTTTCTGCCTTCCTGCAATGCCTGCTGCTTGTTAACAGCTGATCCCGAAAAGGAGCTGACATAAGGGCACCGAGGAGCGTGGCCTTACAGAAATGCACTCCCTGCAATTCTGACTGAAAGGGTATGTGCTGAGTAGTTAAACTATAGCAGAGAGACTGAAATATTTGAGAGGTTTCTGCTGGAGCCTGCTTTTAACTATCTGTAGCCCTGTTTGGAAAAGGGGTGTAGTTAGTATATGCTTTTAGCTTGAATTTGCACTTCTTCAGTCTGGGAGGAAGAATGGAAGAAATGTTCTGAGAGCAAATTCCATGTACGTCTTCTGCCATCTGCTAATAGCATGTGTGAGCAGCTCTGCTGCCAGAAACCGAGGAACAAAGATAACATCGTTGTGGAGAAAATTGCACTGCTCTGAAAATGAGACTCTTATTCCAGATGACTTGATAGCTCAGCACCCGCTGGGGACGAGTCTGGGGCCAACTTCTGCTCACTGACACTTGCATAGACCCAGGATAACGTTGCTCGAAGTAGCGTGAGCCCTTACAGGGGCAATGTTGTTCTGGCTGAGCCTAAAGAGCAAGTAAGTTTTATAATCCATTTAGTATGATGGCCTTGTTGGAATCCCAGAAATGAAATTATTTAGGGTGGGAGGAAGGACAAAAGCCGGAGAGCTTCACCACTGAAGCCACATGCAGGCAACTTGCAGACAAAAAATGTGGGGAGTCCGGATGGCAGTGAAACACTGAGGAAACTGTCGGAGTGAACCTTCCCATGTCTCTTTTTGCGTCGTCTCATTTGTGCGATGCACGTATCAGTGCCCCCTTTAACGCTGCAACAATGACAACGGGATCCGAGCCGCCCCAGTCCAAAAGCATGAGTCCCTGCGGGAGCCATCGGAGCCATGCGCCTGTGGCCGGCAGCGTGCCGGGCTGCCTCCCTCCTGCTGCAGAGTGGGTATGCAGGGCAAGGGATAACCATGAAAAACGTGATTTACAGGTGTGATTTCTGAGCTCTAATGCAGTCTCTCTCCTCACTGTGCGGCTGGCATGGTAAAGTCAACAACACACAGAGAAATTCTATGCAGTACCGTTCTTCAAACCCCTCTGTTGTGCACTGGTTTGCAGTGGCTGGGTAGCAGATGAGGCTGGTTATCAGGAAGGAAAATGATGAAACATAAATCGTGCAAGACATGCAGGTGACATGGCAAAAAAGGTCTAAAAATGACAACAGGATTTTTGTTTGTTTGATACAGCCTGTTAGAAAAAGACCCTGGTAAATAGCACTGTCTGTAATTCTGCTTGCAGTCAGCTCAGCTTCATCCTCCTCCAGGACTTAGCCTGTGATATTTCAGAAAAATGTTATTAGTAGATCTCAGAAATGTTTAAATTTCAGTGTGGAGCTGCTACAAGGAATGTCTGGTTGCTCTGACAGTCCTCTCGAAGGCAGAACAACGAAAAAGATTTGCATTTTGCCTTAGCAGACAGGAGTGTATATTTTTACCATTACTGCTGGAGCAGGAGGGGACATGAAATACATGCAGAATACATTTCTGCATGGCTCACACTTCTTTTGTGGCCCCCTTTTCTGCTTGGAAAGCTTCCTTTGTTTTTCAGTGGCATCTGTAGCGCTGGAAACCGGCACCGAGTTTCCCACTTGATGTTACATTATGAAATAGTTAATAAAATTTTTAGGAAGGGATGGGAGCTGTTTATAAACAGCTTTTGCATCTTTCACGTTTCTTATTTCCCTGTTACTGTTAGAATAATTGTATTTGTGACAGTGCGAATGCAGGAACAGCGCTACCTGGAGAAATGTGGTTGCTGCAGGTCTCCACTGTGTGATCCAACACACCGGCCCTGGCTCTGTGCTCCCTGGACACCCAAATCTCTGGCTGGGTCAGGCAGTGATGACGTATGTGCAGGGTATGCAAAGTTTCTACTAAAGATGTGTAAGCTCCTGGTTCTTGCATCACTCCTAACATTCTAGTGTAATAAAATAATGAAATCCTAAAACAATATTACAGAGTTTCTCGGGAAAGTTCTCACATATGTTATTACATGTGTCGATGAATTGCACATTCCTTCTGGACCTACAAAAACTTCTCTGGCTGAATTCTCTCTGTGAGAGATGTGAATTCAGCATTCCCAAATGGCGGCATGTTCTTCTCATTAAACCCAAATGGTCTGGTGACAAGAAGGCACCAGGCAAATCCCCCAGATTTGAAGATGTCTTTATTTTTTATTCAAAGCAAGCAGTCATGTCCCTGGAGAGGTGAATTCTTGTGTTACTCCCCATCCTCTCGGTGCTGAGTTGTCTTTTGAAGGGCCCCAACATTTTATTGCACCAAGCCCCAGGCCCGCTGTGAGGGAGGGACAAGCCAGGCAGGTGGAGGGAGGGCCGGAGGCATGCAGGAGGGGCTCAGCGGGAATGAGCGGGGCCAGGCGGACATGGGAGAGGGAGCAGCTGCCACCATGGATGGAGCCTGGGAGGCCAGTGTGAATATCAAGGGGCAAAGAAAGAAGGCAAGAAACGGCACGGTGGAGGAGGAAGAGGGCAAGGAGAGGGCAAGGAGGAGAGGAACAAGGAGCACTGTAGTCTTGGGGCGAGGAGAGGCACCAAAGAAAGGAACATGGTCATCATGACGTGAAAACTGTCCTCTGTTGATGTTGTCCAACCTTTCAGGCTTCACCACTCCTCTGTGCAAGGCTTTCCCATTCCTCCTCTCCTAGAAGCTGTCCCTAGTCCTCCTCCTGAGCTTACTTACCACAGCTGAAAGGACATGCTGTGTCACCAGTCAAATGCACTGAATCAGGCTTTTCTTCATCTGTCTACCGCTTACTTAATACGGGCAAAGGCAAAGGAGGCTAAAGGATATTAACTTGTCAAACTGCCAGGTAAATCTGCTAGTTTGAAAACTAATATAATGGCAGCTCTTCAAAAGCAAACATCCATTTACAGCAGGATCATAAAAATCTTTGAAGCAGTTAACAGCAAGTTGCCTGTGGCTTTTCACCCTTGTATCTCCAGGAGTTATTGCTCAATGAGGGAGTATGTGGTGGTTTGTGTGAACTGAGAGGTAATCGTGAGCAGCTACTTAAATAGCCCTAATTATGTTTAGAGAAGGCTGTTCCCTGAAAGGAGCTAGAATCTGTGAATAAACATATTGCCACAGGTGACCACCTGATCTGTGCATATGGACCTAAAAAAAGCCAGTTTGCTAAGTTTAAATACCTCAAAATGAAGCTGAGCAGACACCAGATGCCGATAGCTGTGCCTGCTCCATGCACCCTACCAAAAGCAGCATTGTACAGGGGCTTTGTAGTGGAGGAGAGTGCAGCTCAGGTCCTTGTGGCATTGTAGATGACCACATAATGTCTAGCCAGCCTGTAATGCACTCCTGAGGGGACTAGTGGGCTTAAAATACAGGCCTTTAAATACCACATGGACAAAGAAAGATGAAGAAGTGACTAGGCTCCATGAACGGGGGGATGGAGAAACCCAACGGCTTATTTTGCTTAATCCTTTTGCAAACACACTGAATGTCTGCTGAAGTCCAGCAGCAGCCCCTACCTTCGTAAGCGCCGCCCCACGCAGCTGGCCTGGAACTCCCTGGGGACGGTGGGCACCCACTCCCCGCCCAGAGCCAATGGGGCTGGGTGGGTGCAGCCTCTGCCCCGAAGTTACCCCCTTGTGAGTAATGCCCAGAGGCTGTAAGACCTCCTGGGGCACCTGAAGACATGCGCTTTCTTCCTCTGGACAGGGTCTTCACCTCTCTCTCTCCACCAAAGGCGCCCGCCCGGGAGCCAGGAACATGGCTTAGGCAGCCCCTGGCCCCCCGGCTGTGCCTGAGTGTTGGGAGGATCCAGAGGAGCGTCCCTGCTTCTCTCAGACCAGCAGTACCATCGCTCCGCAGCTCAGCCGTGTCTCCAGGAGGTAGGACTGGACAGCAGGAGCCCTGTCCAGCCTCCTGGTAAAGCTCGGTGCATCAGGCGGAGTTGAACCCCATCCTGCTCGTGTGTACCGCCAGCCTGGAGTCTGGCCCTTGGAGAGGGCTGGGACCTGCCTGGCTCTGCCAAGCCCACTGCCCGGCCAGGGAGGTCAGCAAGCCCTGGGGGGACACGGAGAAACAGTGACCTCCCGGCATTTGTTTGCAGCAGTTGGGCAGTGAGCTGGCAAGCGGGGCTCCGGCAAGCGGGGCTCAGGCAAGCAGGGCTCAGGCAAGCGGGGCTCAGGCAAGCAGGACTCAGGCAAGCAGGGCTCAGGCGAGCAGGGCTCAGCCCACAGGACCCAGCTTCCAGCTTGGCCGCGGCCCTACACTGCCAGAATTTTTGAAAGAGAAAGCCCGTGACAGAGAGGACAATGTGAAGCTGTTTAACGTCTGTGAGGGTTGAAGAGTTCACGGTAGCAGCTGAGATAACGCTGGGCCTGGCTCCGGGCCCCGAGCCCTCCCTGCACTGCCGGCCTTCTCCTCCTCCTGGAGCGAGCACCCAGCTGCCTCACCCCACCATTAACCATGTGTGGCTTCAGTGTGACTTAAAATTAACAGCTGTGCATAAAATCAGTACATAATCATTATATATTATGACATGGAAGTACAGTAGGTCTAGAAATAAACTCTGTGCCTTTTTGAACAGCTAGAAAAAATTTCTTAATATTCGTGGTAGTCAGTCACGTTTTCTTCCTCTTTGTTCTGTTCTGATCATTAATTGCTTTCAGCACTCCTTGTGCACAGCTGTGGGAGGAGGCATGCTCAGAGCCCCGGCCCCCTTCCCAGGCACTCGGTCCTGCTGGCAGCGCAGGGGACGCCAAGGAGACACCAGCACCACCGCAGCTCCTCTGGGCAGGTGACGGTGATGCCAGCTGCCTCGCAAGAAGCTCCTGGCGTTGCCCTGTACGGGGCAGGTTCACCCATTTTGGCACCAGCCGCCTCGCCATCAACCCAGGCTTATAGGACCCCCCCGCCCCGCGCCCCCCCAAGCAGGCATCAGCTCCTGCTGCTGCTTGCTTCACTGTGGCGCTGGCGGGATGTGTCCGTGCCAAAGGCCCTGCTCATCCGCCGCTGGGCTCCCAGCTTTTCCCCTTCTCCTTCAGCTCCCTGTCTCTGAATGTTTCTCCGTGTTGCTCCCCTCCGGTATCATCCTGGTGTTGTCTCTGGACTTCAGCTTGCTCTGCGGGGAGCCATGAGTTCTCTGGGAGCAACAGAGGGATGGGGAACGTACCCTTGTGGCACCTCTAGAAGCTGGCACAGCACGGTAAATCTAAGGGCATTTTCTGAGGAAATTAGGGACAGTCTCAAGTAAAAGGCTCAGCAGAGGATCACCATTGACGCTTGGCTACCACCAGCACCAGCTCCGGGCAAAGGAACAGCTGGACGAAGATGCCACCGGTGGAGGGTAAAAGCCTCACGAGCCCTTTTAGCAAACTCCTCCGATGTCACAGGGCTTTAACTAGAAACTGCAGTTGAGGACGGCTGGAAACCTGTGCAATACGGACAGCGCTGCCCACTCGCTCCATCACTCAGAGCTGTTGGCACGGCTCCCCGTTGCCCCCCGGCACCACTGCCTCTCCACAGCGCAGAGGAGACACAAGAGGTTCAGCTCCTACCAAAATGAGGACAAGCTGCACTACTCAGAGCAATGGCTGAGCTTGCCCAGCATTTAGCCTGTACCAGTCTGTTGCCTTGCACACAAGAAGTGCAGAATTTGGTCAGCTTTCACATTTTTTAATTATTTTTTTAACACTTGTAAAAGAAGTCCTTAGGAATGCAATTTAAAATACACCGCAGACACAGCTTTTTGGTAGCAAACTTTAAAAGAGATTTTATGGAATTGTTTTAGAGCAATTGTGGAATTACAATTGAGGTAACTTAGGAAAGAAATATAGATGGAAGGGAAGAAACAGTATATGCATTCAAATAATAATAAGGTGGGAATGAGAATAAAGGTAAGTCTTAGAGAGGTGAGTAATATGTACCAGAGAGATGAAGGATTGGCACAAGTCCTCTGGATGATCAGAGTTTGTTGGGGTCTTCAGTCGGGGCAGTCCTTGCACCTGGCTATTGCAGCAGATCGGGGCCAGTTTCAGACGGGTGCAGAGCTGTGCTGGTCTCCGTTACACAGGTTGTGCTCACGGCTCAGAGGCTTTCACAGCCCTGCTATCTCGCTGCTTATGGCTTGACGCGACGCCAGTATCACCTCAGGCTGTAGGGAGAAAAAGTCCATTGAACTGCATTGCCTCTTTGCTAGACAAAACCCAGAAAGATGACTCACACCTGAAATGTGAGGGTTTTCCTGACAACTTCCAAACAATCACTTCATTTCATGCCTGGACATCAATCAGTGAATTTCCAAGATAATAGGTAAAGAGACAATTACAAATGCAAATATCTGGTGTTTCCTTTGCACACCACAGAAGCTTTCAGCAGAGCTTTGTGCACATTGCAGCAGGCGGGAGGGCAGTCACTGTGTGACTCTGTCGTCGGCTGAAACCTGTGCCATTAGAGGACAGCTGAATCTCTAGTTATAACTTTGTGAAACTGTAATGAAAAACACACAGGATACCAGAACACAGTAAGATCCAGTGAAGGTGCAGGCGTGAACCCAAGGTGCTAAGGCAATCACTGCTTAAACAAGGATACTGTTCAGCAGGACGTCTTTTCTGATGCTATTCCTGAGACCAAAGACTCACAACGTTAGAGTCAGCGTATGAAAGCAGATCTGTCTCCCTGCTTGTTTACACAGACTCACATCCGTGAGCGTCAGTGATCACTCGGAGCAGTGGCTCTAAATATCCACAACCAGCACCACATCCCTCTTTCAGAGAAGTGTTTTGAAACACTCGTCCAGACTTTTCAGCAAGGAGCAACAATTATCAGAAGGGGAATAGCAACACAAAATTAGAAAAAAAGCAAGCTACAGTGGAAGGGGTAGACTACCTGAATCTTCAGCTGCATGTCAGGTATTTATTGTGCTCTTACCAGAGTCTTGGCTACATTTCTGCAGGCAGGCCTAGAGACTGGATATGTTTCAATGGCTGTGTATTTTCCATAGGTTTAGTCTTGAGGTAGCAACTGTGCTATCTCAGCAACAGCAAGGCCATGTAGTGAAGAGCTGGATCGCTCTAACATGCATACTTCCCTCTTCATGCATACTTTGAATCCAACCCAGAGACATTTTTTCCTGCCTGATCCTCACTGGGTCCCTGCTAGAGATCAGTCTTGTTTTTCTTTCCTGGCTTCTCTATAATTAGAGAGCGTGAAGCCGGTAAATGGGATACAGGATTGCTGCTGGCCAATTCCCTGTGCTGAAGACGTGCAGGCAGAGGCAGGGCTGTTCATACTGACTCTTGTGAAGGACAGTATTCAGTTCCTTAGTAAATCTATCATGGTGCAGTCGGATGATGATTCATGTGCAGTGGTGGACTGAACTGCACGCCCGAAGCTCTTACAACCACAGGCTGCCTTCCACATCACTATCTCGGAGGTTGCTGGCCCTAAAGCAAGAGTAGGAGACACAGCAGCCCCTGAAAAGCCACACTTTATAGTCTGATGTAACACAGACCATATTGCGTCAGACCAAGGCCCCAGTTAGTCCGGCGTCCTCTCTCCCAACCCAGCTGCAAGCAGATACCTACAAAACAGTAAGAAAATGGCAAACGTATTTGCTGTTTTTCCCCTGCTAATCTTCCAGCCTTTAATACTTTCAGTTCAGGGGATTTTATGAGCTGGTTGTGGTCTCTTTGGTAATTCCCACTGGCTCTGTTCCATGTACGTGTCCATTTTCCCCTTGAGTTCCTCAGAAATTTTTGCATGTTTTTGCAAATGCCCTTTGTGAAGCGTTCTGCAGGGCTAGTGCTGCTCTATGAGGAACGATCTCCTCTGATTTGCTTTGAACCTGGCTTTTATGATCCTTCACTCTTTGTAGGCACCCTTATCCACCCTGTTTGATGGTTTCTAGCATGCTGCCTTTCTCCGAGTCTTTTCCGGTTCTAATGTATCTGTCGGAGATGAGGCGACCAGAATTGCAAATGGTGCTCAATGTGTGGCTGAACCCTGGATTTGTAGCCTACCATAATTATGTCTTCTGTTTTGGTCCCTTTTTGGTCCCCTAATAATTGCCAGTGTTAAATTTGTTCGGTTTTTTTGACCACTGCAGAGCACTGAGCTGATGTTTTCACACTATCTAGCATGAGCTCGAGGCCTTACTCCTGCCCAGTAATGGTCAGCTCATTTTTTATAGGTGAAGCTATAAATTTTTCTAGTTACATCACTTTACAGTTACATACGTTAAATATAATTTGTTGTTGTATTGCCCTGTAGCCAGTTTTGCTAGGGTCTTACGCATTTCTTCATAGTCAACTCTTACTACTTCAATATATTGAAATAAGTGCTAGTAATCTTTAATGCCCTGGGCTGTAAGCTGCACTGAGTCAGGAGCTGCTAGAAGTCCTGTTCAGCTTTTTCCCTCCAGGGTTAGCAACATCCAAAAGAATCAAGGCAGGAAACTGGAGATGGTTACAGCATCACTCATCTCAGTTTAATTTACTGTAAGATGTAAATCAATGCCTGAATCCCACTGTGATAAAAATCTTTATGATCTCTGCAGTGGATAAAGCTGTTTCGTCAGGCCAAGTAGCCAATTTTAAACCAGTCACTATAATCCCCTTTTTCACCAAAGCAGGTGATTTTGTAATCACTGTATATACTAGATCCCACCAGGAAAACATTATTCTATAACGCTAGCTGCAATGCTAAATTTACTTTGGACTTTGCTAGAATACATGATGGAGTTGTTAGTTTGCTTCATTGTCACATCATAAACTGCAGTGACACGTAACATACAAAGCGAAGTTTCTTTGCACTATTACGTGAACAAAAAAGATTAGAGTAGCCTCTTTCTCAAGAATGATGAGCAAGCATCTTTACTTAGATGAAGACGGGAAGTCTTGTGGTTAGACACCCACTTAGGAGCCACAGGACTTGGCTTGTTTCCAGTATAGAACAGATTTTTTATATTATCTTTGAGCCCCAGCTTCCCCATTCAGGAATTTTGTGAAGTTCAAGTGATTCATATTTCCTAAATTGATTTCTCTCTTCCTCCTATAACCATTTTGGCTGACTAGGCTTGTTCTTCTCCTGCAACTATTAGATTTAAATATGAGTCAACCTGGAAGAAATCAGTAGCACAGGATGCACTAGCTTTACCGAGAGAACGCCCCCAAGTGCATACATATAAAGAATTAGAGTTTAATTGCGGTGTTACGGCACTGTCCGCGTACAAGGTCACCTTCACTTTTCTCAGCTGACACAAATCTGTTCAGTTCAGAAAAGCTGGGGGCTCAGCAGACAACCACTGTGATGACATTCATTTTCCTCTTGGGTAGGGATATGCAAAGCTCCTGTAAAGGAATGACTAACATGCTCTTCTCCTGCTGTGTTACAGCAGCTTTCCAGGGATCAACCCATGCGAACAAAAGAACTCCTGAGACAAATACCATGAGCCTCTAGACCCCTCATTTATTCCCAGGAAACTTTATTACTGACATACACAGTGATGAGAACCTCCTTTGCACTCCTCCTGGCACATCTACTGGCACATCTGATTCAGAGATGGCCTCTTATTGTGGACAGGATGGCATTTCTTAGCTTTCACAATAACCAGACATTAAAACATAGATGACTGTACCAGAGCAGCCCTTTTTTTTGAATGGCAATGATAACATTTGGCACATATCTCACATTTCCAACAAAAAGCCCTTGTTGCATTACCCCAGAACAGAGTACAGCATGTGCTTCCCCTTCCTCCTGATGTGCCCATTTCCCACCACACCGTGCAGGGCAGGGCAGGCGCTTGCAGCGACTCTGGGTACTGCGGAGGGGGGGAATACATCCCCAAGAGGCTGTTGGCACCGTGTACTCAATCCCTCCACATCAGCAGACCTGGGTTAGTGACAAGACAGATAAAATAATAAGGCGCAAGGCCAGCAGACACCCAGTGCAACCACTGAAGATGTCTGCTTTCAGTAGCTGAATCTGGCTGGCTTTTTTAAGGAACCAAAAATCCTGTCCGGTAGTAAACATCTTAAGTTACCACATAGAAAAAGAAAAAAACCCCAAACGTCAATCACCTCGCCAAATCTTTGGGATGGAAAATCTCGATAGTCTAGATGAGATAGACGCAGCATGTCTCCTGCCTGGAATACCTTGGGGTGTTTGTTGGTAGCATGCCTGATCATGTACTGCTGGTCGGACACAGGACCAAGCCCACAGCTGTTACCCCGCCAGCTGCGTGATCCCTGTCCCTCCTTCTAGCTGTGGGAGAAGCAGGTGACGCCTGGGTGGGACAACTGCCAGGCATTAGGAAAGACCACTTACGCCTATGGTTCATTTCCCAGGCAAGGCATACCTTGTTCCCAGGTGCGAAGCACTGATTGCAGCCAGGGTGTCCACCCCCGTGCTGTGACTGTTCTCAGGCGTGTGCTACAGCACTTCACGGCAGCATGGGGCCACCAAGGGGGACTGTGAAAGCCAATGAGGCAAATAAGGTGAACCGCACCGAACTTTCTGGAAGGAAGCAATTTTGGTGCAATGTTGACCACCCATACTTCAGAGTCATTCTTTGCAGCGAGGCAATGTGGGCAGGCAGAGCAGCATTCACATATAGATTGTGTAGGTCCCTTTGGTATACCACAGCTGAAGCACATACAATGAAGAAAGAGAGACCCACAACTCAGTCGCAGGGCTGAAAAGGCGGGTTCAGATCCTGCCACAGCTTTGACTCACAATCTGACAGACTCCGTACATTTCAAGTTGCAAAACTCAAGCTTTTCATATTTCAGCTTTACGAATGCTAGACAGTGTTTTTGCCACGCTTCATCTATCAGATTTCTCAGTTTTATCCACTGTCTATCAGAGTAAATTAAACCCCTAATTTTGCTGCCTTTCCTCACTTGTAAAGGGTGACAAGGAGGTCAGCTTCAGAGAGGCCTTATGAAGAGGAGGGTGATGATAGCTGTGAAGTGCCCTGTCCGGTGAAGTCTCAAATGAAAGGCAGGATGGCTCTGCAAGGCATTATAAAGTCTTTGAAAATTAAGAGAATAACAAGGCAGGCCCATATCTTTTACTAGCATGTGAGATTCAGAATCGCTGCTGCTGAACAGCATTTCCATGCCAGGAACATGCACCAGCTGCTACAGCCACAGATCAGCCCTTCAGCTGATACCAAAGCATGGGTTATGCTCCAGTTCTTGGACTCCTTTACCTCTGTATCACCAGGATTTCTTCAGCACAGTCATTAACAGCTCACACATACCTGCCACACCTTCCAGCACACGCCTCTGCATTCCTCGCCCTGCTCCAAGACATGCCTTCTTCATGGACTTGCGCTCTCGGAGCTCACGTTCACTGTCTGTCTTATTCATGTGGTCCTATGAAGTGCTGCTAAGTTGCGGTCATGATGAATTTAGCCCACAGTAACCCTGTCCTTGCATGAACAGATCAAGGGTAGATTATCCTGTCACCTAACCAGGACTTTTTGGCAGTATTTTACAACTTACATAAAGAAAAGTGCTGGAAATACCTGATCTGTAGCAACAGCCTCTGGACCTTACTACACACATAACACAAGCTAATGTCCGTCACTTAATGCATTTTTGTCTGTTCTCCGATCTGTGACCAGAACTTGCAAGCTTTCTCCCAGCCTTTTCTCAGCTTATAAAGCTTTTCCTACCATCTCTTACGTTTACCAAGTCTCTGGTTCCCAAGTGCTGCTGATATTTCCAGCTCTCAGAGTTTCTGTGGCAGAGACAGCTCTGTCTTCCAGGGGATGCAGTACCTGGTAGCTCTGACGGAACAATCTGGGGGTCACAGCACCTGACCCTGGAGGGTACCTTGACTCTGGACCTTGGCACAGGCCAGCCAAAAAATGATCCCACCTTCCCCCCTTCTCATTGTTCTTACACGGTGCAGCAAATCAAAACCTGAGGTTGGCACAACTACTATTGTTGCTTGATTTGCAGTCTAGAAAAAAAAAAAAATCAAGGTCCTCATTTCCGTACAGCAAGTGGGAGCCAGCAGCGGTTGGCAACTTTCTAGTCTTGGCCAAGGGCAAAGGAAATAGTTAATCTATCACTCCTTTGAAACACAAATCTCGCTGCGTCTCACCTGGGCAAGGGAAAGATCTGAGTCCTTGACTAATGTTAAAGCGCTCAGCTTTGGCTGATTACATTTCCCATTTTTCTCTTCTAGTCTCAAATCTTATGCCTTGATTTTTAGTTTAATCCTTTATTTTTAAGGTTTACCTGGCATCAGCTGCTTCTCAAAACTATTCATTCTGTCCATTAATTAGACTTATTAGCTGTTTACCTAACATGTTACCTGATTAGAATTAATAAATTTCTGGAAATTTATTTCTGGAATAAGTTCTGGAAAAAGAAGTCCAAGAAGTGATATCTCAAGAAGAGTTCATTAGATTTGTACGGTAGAGAAGGTGTGCCCAGGCTCTGGGTGGGAAAGATGTCTCACTGATTACCCTCGTTTTCTTCCAGTCACCTTTCTGCACATGCAGGTCCTGCTGACCATTGGATATGAGGGTCATGACAGGTTAAGGTATATATTTTGAGAACTTGTTTATGGTAAATAAGACGTTGCTGACAGATTCACCGCAGCCCCTTTGCGAAAGAGCTTTGTTTAGGAGAGATGCCCAGGAAGAGGGATGGAAACACACACAGGAGTCGGAGGCTGTTCAGGCAGAGAAGCCCCTGTTGTTGTCTACGTGAAGGTTTTCAGTCCTGCTGCAGGCAGGTGCTCTACAAGCCTTCCCGAGGGAAGAATGACCTGGTGGTGGGAAAGGGCTTTTCTCTGGGACTGATCCCAACCCACGCCTGCTTTGAGGCTGTGGATTTCTTTTGTTGGTTCACTGCAATACTGTTTTGATTTAGGAAACTGACACACCTTGAGATGTGATATCACTTGTCTGATTACAGCAGAAACTCTTCTGACCACACACCAGTGCAAGGCTTGCCTGCTTTCTCAGTTTTATTTTCTACTCTGAGCTTTGCAGTCTTACATCCATGCCATACTGGCATGCACAAAACTGCACTTTAAAAGTGGCCAGTCTGTTTTCACTGAAAAAAATCCCCCCTGATATTTTTGCTAGCATCAGTCCCCAGAACACAATCCCTAACACAGGGAACATGTTCCCCACTGATGTGCCAGACAAAAGTTCATGGCTTTGTCTTACTGAAAATGAAGTCTTGATTATTCATGCAGTTCCCAATGAGTCACTCCACACCCTTGAATTATTTCTGACAGATGTAAAATGCCTTCTGCTGAATTCCTACTCCAAAGAGCATTTTGCATGACCGGTTTATCAGTGAATGCGAGCAGACTCATGATTTACAGTGCTTCATCATCATGGCATGTGTAATACTAAACATGATGACTAGGGAAACCAGACCCACCTATTTTTTGCCATAGGCTCACAGCCTCCAAAATCTCCTGGCAGCCGCACAAGAGGCGTTCATGCAGGGCAGGTGTGTGTGCAGGGAGACCCTATATTACCCTGTGGATCTCAACACAGCTATGCAGATGAAAGAAAATTGATCGGCTGAGGGAATCTGAATTCACTCGCACGGATGATATGGAGACTGAAGGCTCCTGAAGGCCTATTTCTGTCACTTTTCACTTTCTTGCTTTCTCTTTGCTGCCAAGCGCGTGCTTACCACTGGCTAAATACTCAGCTGTGGTGCAAGTCGTGCATGGTCACTGTCCGTGTGTGCGAGCAGTAGAGACCAGACCTTTTCAGCTGTGAGCTAAAGCTCAGCTCTGCTCCCTCAGCCTGCCATGCTGACCTTACCTCCTTTAAGGTGGAAGTACACTCTCTGCTGTGTTTACCCACAAACATGGTCAGTACACAGTCAGGAGATGCAGATAAACTTTCCTACACAGACTGCAGAAGACAGGTGTAGGCTGTTTCCCAAAGGCTCTGCAGCTTCTTCGTGAAACGGGGGATCCCCAGGCTGGCCTGAGGATTTTCACAGATCTGCTTTCTCCCACAAAGAAAAGCTCTTTTAGGGGCTCCAACATTGAGGGGACCTTCTCCAAACAAGAACCTCCTCCAAAGCAAGAAGGCAGTTGCAGTAAGGATGCCCTGAGGGGTACCAACAGCAAGGAGCTCCCCCTATGACCCGACACTGCTCTCGGGTGCACCTCCATTGTGCACCGCTCCATTATGAAGCAGGAACATACCCATGGTAATTCATCTGCTAACTTTGAGATAAAGCTAACGCCGTGGGGTTTAGTCTGCTCAGACATAATCGTTATCCTGTACATGACATTGCATGTGTCTCACAACAACTGGTGTGATTTCATAGAATCATAGAATCATTAAGGTTGGAAAAGACCTCTAAGATCATCAAGTCCAACCGTCAACTAACACCACCATGACTCCTAAACCAGGCCCTGGAGTGCCACGTCTACATCTTTTTTGAACGCCTCCAGGGTTGACGACTCCACCACCTCTCTGGGCAGCCTGTTCCAATGCCTAACCACTCTTTTGGTAAAGAAATTCTTCCTGATGTCCAGTCTAAACCTCCCCTGACGTAACTTGAGGCCATTCCCTCTCGTCCTATCGCTAGTTTCTTGGGAGAAGAGTCCAACACCCACTTCACTACAACCTCCTTTCAGGTAGTTGTAGAGAGCGATAAGGTCTCCCCTCAGCCTCCTCTTCTCCAGACTGAACAGCCCCAGTTCTCTCAGCCGCTCCTCATAAGACTTGTTTTCTAGTCCCTTCACCAGCTTCGTTGCCCTT
>WAAD01012749.1:136266-159202 GCA_013389945.1 Fregata magnificens
GGTCCCTGTCTTCCACCTCAGGGGGCTGAATACCCTGGGGATAACTGGTCTTACTATTAAAGACTGAGGCAAAGAAGGCATTAAGTGCCTCAGCCTTTTCGTCGTCCTTGGTGACAATGTTCCCCCCCCGCATCCACCAGAGGAGGGAGATTCTTCCTGGCTCTCTTTTTGCTGTTAATGTACTTGTAAAAACATTTTTTATTATCTCGTACAGCAGTGGCCAGATTGAGCTCTAGCTGGGCTTTTGCCTTCCTGATTTCCTCTCTGCACGACCTAACGAGCTCCCTGTAATCTTCTTGAGTAGCCTGCCCCTTCTTCCAAGCGTGATAGACTCTCCTTTTTTTCCTGAGCCCCAGCAAGAGCTCCCTGTTCAGCCAGGCCAGTCATCTTCCCCGCCGGTTCGTCTTACGGCACACAGGGACAGCCTTTCTTATAAAAGGGAGCTCTGCTGAGCAGCTGAGCACTCACCGTCAAAAAAGACCATGTAGAAATCCCTGTTGCCATACCTGCAGCTAGTGAAAGGGGCTGATGTGCTTTCACTTGTAGCTGCAAGCATTTCAATGACATTCCCTAGCAGACGGCCAGTTCTGGCACAGTATGAGGCTGAAGACATTACCTTGCAAAGTGAGATTTTAGGCTGGGATTCCACATTTTTGTCCTACAGAAATCTCTGTCACTTCAAAACACAACCACAACATGCAAAACCATGTTAAGCAGTCATTTTAGCAATTCTGAAATCTATTATTCATCTGGCTAATTAAAAAAACCCCTCTTCCCTTCTTTTTATTCACAGATGGTCATGATGATACCTTTTTGTTCAATAATTAATCATTTTTGTGTCAGGTTTGACTTGGTTTAGGGAGTTAAACTGAGTGTCTAGTTCAAGGAAATCTGTAATTGGGACACAAATCTCTGTGCATCTGGGCACCTGTGAAAGACCTCAAGATTTGTGCAGATGACTAAGTATATGCTTTTAAACATATATTTTACTACCTTAAAGGCATCTACACAGGGTGTTAGTAGAGGCTGATCTGTCATCTCTCTGTATTGTCAGTAGACCCACTGGATTCTGACAGCTGAATAGAGGCTATTAATTAGAACTGCCAGGTTTTGTCAGACTTTTGTCATACTCCCTAGATAATTCAGTCTTATGCATTTCAAGCAGCTTCAGTGGGAACATGACCAAACCTTTTCATTTCCCCCTTAAATTCTATGCCTCTCTTTCTAAGAAAGAGGATTTATTCCTGCAGTAATAAACCTTTTTGATTTTGGGGGTCAGTGTAACTCAGTGCTGCGTTAAGGAGTGCCCGGGTTTGTGCTGATGCCTGGGGCTGAGAGCAGCTGTGCAAAGGTTCTGGTATTAACTCCCCACCCTCATGAAGGTTACAGAGGATAATGCCACAAGTTTTGCAGGAATAAAGAGCCTTTTTCTTGCTTTTCTAAGGAGGATCTATGCTAGAATAAGCAAACAAAAATTGGACCTGATTTCACATCCCACAGCTATCCTCACTGGAGTCAGTAACTCTGCTCGGGTGGACATACGACCCATGGTATAATGACTCTTAGCTATTCATTCTTAAAGGAGAAGTGTTATTTTTGCATGTAACTATGACCTATTTTTTAATTTTGCTATATATACAAATTTACTCTTCGTAGCACATCTATGAATCCTTTGAAATGCATGTGATGCAGAGCAAATGATCGGACCTCAGAGGCATATTTAGAAAATGCCAGTTTTGTTTATTTTACATGTTTATAATCGTCTCTGGCTATATTATCATTGACGATTTTCCACAGTAGCTTTCAAAGTGATGTTGGTTTGTCTGGATATTCAACATTGCTAAAAAGCACTTAAAATGTCAAACGCAAGAACAGTTATTGGTTTTTTTCTCACTACTACAGCCGAATACATATTTGAATCATGAGCCATCTTGTTACAGCTTCTGAAATCAAAGTAAAGCTAGATAATTTAGAGCATAGCACAAACATATCCTGCAAAGATACAGAAGTATCTTTCATGAATCCATAGCATGCAAATGGAAGGACCTTATAATATTTTCTCATTGTATTTTCAGTACATGCTTGCTTTTGTTTCAAAGGTATTTAAAAATAAAATTCTTTGGGTTGAGAGATTGGTTTGGGATGAGCTAATAACCTCTAGTCATAATGGACAGGTCTTTTATTATGCTGCTTACTTTCTAAATTATCCTCATCAGAGCTTTTCCTTAAACATTTAATTATCTCTGCTCCTCTCCGCTCCTCTCTGCTCTCCAGACTTCTCTAGTCAGTGGGGACTGAACTGGGTTAGTAAGTGGATTCTTATGGAAATACAAAAACTCTGTTGCTGGAGCAGAAACAACTTTTCCTTCCCTGTAGCTATACCATAGTAATTTTATAAATTTTATTTTTCTGTAAGAGATTATTTTATTTATTGTAGCTGAAGTAATACTAATAAATAATTTAGGCACAATGTGTACATATTATAATTCTGTTTATTTATTTGCTTGTAGAGCTTTTTACCCAACCTCACCGGAGGAAGGAAACTGATTTATACAAAATCCAGAATAAGATATTGTTTCAACTGGCAAAAAGAATTTGGGGGGCACACCATCATCAAGCTATAAGACTGATCCACCCAAGCTCAGCCCCAGCTGGGAGCAGGACGGCAGGTCCCTGCCCCACTGCCTGGGGGCACACAGCCCTTCTGCAAGGTCAGCTCAGACGAGTAGCGTTTCACCACTGTTCATGCATGCAGAAGGTGGTGCAACAAAACCAACTTTCCCATGTGCCTCCCCTGCTTTATCCTATCCTGGAACACCCTCTGTGCACCAGTAGCAGGGAGCTCTCTCTGGCACATTTTTGGTGGAAGCTCTCACTGCACATTAGAATTAATATAATTAATTATATGAATTAATAGGATTACTCAGGGATCGTAATCTTTTTATATAGTATAAGTGATTGCCACCAAGGAGTCTACACCTAAATGCCCCTACCCTAAATGCCACTGAAGGTATCCTTTGAGCACACTAGGAACCTCAGCACCCTGCTCTCAACTACCTCTGCCATAGACAACTGGAGTTAGACAAGCTGAAGTCAAGTAAATTCTACCTTTCAAGCCCAGCTTATGATGCCCGAGCACCCAATTTTACAGGAGAAAACGAGAATGTGTGATTAGAGGTTTGTGCCAACTTCTCACTGTCCTAGAATGCAATAGCAATTATTTCGCATGGACAGCCTGTTCCTTCCATGTATTGCTCATAGATGGGTCCTCTTCAGAAACACATTCCCTGCCCAAACAGAGCGAAGGGCTATGTCATCTTCTTCAGCAGTAACCCCTGTTCAACTGGGATGCCACAGATTTGCCTCTGGGGCCAACCTGAGCTGCAGTAGAGCGTGGAGAAGGCTGGTTTCAGGTAAGACAGGACACGCAGTTTGCACACTCGTGAGGTTGTTGACTGCCAGACTTCCATGTGGAAGTCACACCAGGAATGAATGCGTTCCAAAGGGAATTCATATGGCACCTTCCATGAGGGCTCCCACGGCTGCACAGAGGCAGGTAACGGGCATCTTGGACGTTCAAGAGGATTTTCCCACAGCTCACCTGGATTCAGGTGGTAGTCTCTAGAGACTCCGTTGCCCATCACACTTTTTCCTCTGAGGTGTCCTCTGCAGTAACTAACGTGGTAGCCAGGTTTTCTGTTCTTGGTCCCTTCTCATGGGCCTGCCCAGGGAATGAGGGACTCTGGTCCACCCTTGGGCCACCTTTCATGTCAGGGTCAGCCTACCTGAGGAGCTTGCTTTTATTCTTGATGCAACGGTGGCATCTTATCAGACCACTTGCTGTTAATTTCTGCACTGCATGATGCAGTGTAAGGGCTAAGTATAATGTTCAATTACAAAGTGGCGTGAATAAGAGCATCTGCCAACGTCTGCATATATAAGAAGTCAGTGGGTTTACATTCCTTCAGGTCAGAAAACAGAACAAGCATGATCTCATCCCTATGCCAGTTGCTCCACATTACAAAGTCACCACAAGACGTGACAACACATTGTTCCTGCTCTGGGAGGATGGGACTGAGGGCTTGTCTGCACTGCTTGGAAGAACAAACTGGAAGGAACAAACACGCACAAGCAATCTCGAGGTGAGAATGCAGCAGAGAACAAGCACCCTGGTTTTCCCACAGCATGGAACAGCTGAGCTCACAGTATATATACCTCCAAAAAACCTTAAATGCCTGGTCTTTACTATATTTTTACCATAGTCATTCATGCTCCTTAGTAAAACCTCACCACATTTATGAGGGGCTGCAAGATTTCAGTGACCACATTTGTTCGGTGTTTGCCCACCTGGTGGGCAAAAGAGGTCTACCACTTTAAAGTGATGTATACGATCTAGTGTCCAGCCCCAATGATCAGCGAGGGAGAGGAAAGCAGAGTAGTGGGAGGTAGCTATGCAAAACCTCCACAGAGGAATCGTATTTTCCCGCTCCTCATTTGTTATTCTATGTGGTAATGTATTAATTCCTTAACTGAACTCTTTTGATTATTTTTATAACCCTTACTGATGTCACTCTGAATATTACTATTATCCTGATAAATACACAATCCTCTTTCTGAAGAAATTTTAGCATCCAGCTAACATGCCCTATGACTTTGAAATCAGTACAGTAAATTCATCAACAGAATGGAAAACAAAATTAAGCTTTGGATGAAAGCTACATTATATACCCCTAAGGCTTATAAATTTGGTCTGGTCCAAGTTATAAGTACATGTCCCCAAAATGAAAATCATTCTGATGGGCTTTATATGTTTCTTAGACAGGACTAGACAATTTTAAAGGCATATATATGTGTGCAAAACAAAGTTATGGCTATAAAGGCATGTCCTGGGTTAATGAAACAAATGTTGTACCATAGAGGTTTACATTAAAGATGGGAATAGCTCAAAACTGGTATGGGTAAAGCATGCCTTTAAATTTTATTCACTTTGGCAATACCCAAAGGATCAGACTCCATCTGGCACACCTTTGCTCTCTGTAAGCAAGCTTGCTGCAACATAATCTTGTCCTGCACCTAGCTCTGAGTCTGGCCAGGGTGTATCCAGCTCTGACGGGCAGCAAAATGGCAAGCTGATGTTGGCACAGAGTTTGTCCCCAGCAGTGGACTATGCTGTGTGTACCTGTATGGACAGCCACACTGTAATAGATAATGGAGAAATTTTTCTGCTGCAAGCACAGTGTAAGGCCACCATATGCATGGGTCTGTCAGAGGCAAGAGTAGGCAACAGACAAGAGGGGCTGTAATGCTGGCACTGTCAGGATTGAGTAGTCGCATTTATTGAAATGCAAAGCCACTGGACAATGTCTTAAAGGCCTGGATGGTCTTGATTGTAGAAACAGGAACGCATCCATTCTCCTCCAATTTAATACAAAAACACTGGGCTCTCCTTAAGCATGCCACATGTCAGAGTTGAAGTTAATGTTGGTAAAGGGCGAATGTGCCTCCGACACCCATTTGGATCATGTTTCATTGCAAAAGGATTGTCTTCATAGAGACTGCCACTGATTAGATGTTCAGGTCCTATTTTCCATGCTCAGAGATAAAGTTTCCTACTTCTTTTTCTCAAAAGCTACAGAACCTCAATATACTTGCTAGCTTTGGGCCCAGCCCTGTACATCTTGCTCCCATGAATAAGCCTTATTCATGAACATTCTCATGTCATGAGAAAAAGCTTTTATGGCATCATGTTTTGTAAGTACTAGTGAAAAGCTAAGCTAGATAGTACCTAGATAAGTCAGTGACGAATGTATGATAATCAGGTTTTCGTATTTACAGCCAGACCCTAACACCCACAAAATGACCATACATATTGAGTAACAAACAAATGAAGAAGGCAATTTCTGAAGACCTCCTTGGATAACACAAGTATTCTTTTCAATGCATAGAACTTGAATACGGCTCTGGGAATTAGGAACACAAAAATAATGATGATGGTGATGAATTTAAAATGCTCTCCAAACAAGAAATTGAGGAAGTCTTTAGAGAGGTCTTGCAGTGAACTTGATAAATCTTTCCACAGTTTTTAATTCTGAGTATTAGTTATTTCATAATCTACAGTGCTTACTTAGCAACTGCTACAGGCTATTGAATAAACTATCATGGCAACATACAGCTTTTGCCATAGGCCAGGGTCACAAAACTACATGTGGATCATTTGTCATCCTGAATCTGCCTATGCTGTTGTTATTTTATAACTGCAGATCTCAAGATGATTAACAATGCTGGATGTTCATCAACCTTATTTCGAAAATGGAGTAACTGTGATGTAATGAGATGAAGAAATTCGCTTGATATCATTGAATGAATTAGTGTCCATACAAGGATAAGAACACATTTCCTTATTCCTGGTGCCATTTGTAATCCACCGCACAAGAATGCCAAAACCACTTCTTATTACCATTCACCATGTTTCAACAGACTAGGGCGTCGAAGGACTAGGCATTAAATCTTCTTCACTTTCCAGGGTTTTTTTAAGAAACTCTGTTATGACTAAAAAGAGGACTTCAGCAGCTGGAGAAAAAAGCCCACGATGTGCGCTATTTCACCATATTGCTTCTCTCACAGGTCTACCTCTCCGTTCCCTCACTCTGTTCTCCTGAAGAACCGTGAGTCCAACCAAGTGTTAAGGACTTCAGTGACATTGCTATGACAGATTTTTGCAGTTCTTGACCCTCGTAGGAACATAGCATGTAGCCAACACAGCTGTGATACAGGACTTTGCATTTGTTCTTGTTGAATTTCATAAGGGCTGATGCTCCAGCCTCAGTATTTGAGTGGCAGCTCTGCACATTTTTTCCAGTGATAATGATTCAGATTGTGGCTTATTGCAATGGGAATCCTTCAAGCACAAAGACAATGCCTTGTTTCAAGGGGAGCTTTGCTTGAGTAGGGACTGTTGTTCTTTAGCTTAGACTATCATGGCTTTTTAGGGACTGAAATTCAGATTCTTCAAAAGCTCATACAAATTCAAGACGAGGATCATATTTACGCAGAGGTGATTTTCTCTACATATAGAAGTGTGGGGTTTGGTAGTCCTTTTAAGCTTCAGGAAGCAACCAAGGAGAATAAAATAAGAATATATAGCCATGATATTTTTATGACATTTCCTTTCCTGGGCCTTTTTTGGGGTGGGTGGTCAAATCTTTGGTGGGTAGTCTGCATATGGTTAAAAAAATTGTGGTGGAAGATGAAAACTTAGGAGATTGATATACAAATTTTCATGGATATCCGCTGGGTACTTCTCAGGTCTTTTGTGTTACCAGAAGTCAATTTTTACAGTCAAACTGTACACAATTCCTGTATTACTTCCACTTGATAGTGCAGTTGTTCCAGATAGGTACCAGCACAATTAAGAACAAAGTTTGCCTTGCATTGTGTTTAGTGAATTTGGAAGCACTCTTGACATCAAATTTCTTTGCCTCTGTTGTTTTCTTCTAAGCACCTATAAAATGCATTATTGTAAATTTTTTAAAAACTCTGCTAATACTCATAAAATTTATGAAGAAAAACATTGCTGAATTACTCTTTTCTTCTTGTTTTAGAACCTGTGAAGATAAGCTCATAAAACTCTAACGCATCTTTAACTTCCCTGTCTTCCTAGATATTCTGATACTTTTTCTTTGCAACACAGCACGGAGGAGACGGAGGACAAGTGCTTTCAAGTTTACTTACTATCAGAGCTGTGATGTGAGCTTGTAATTCAGGTTCTGTGTTGTCTGGGAAAAATTGTACAATAGTCATCTCTGCCCCTGCACCCACCCAGATGTGGTATCAGATTCTGATTGCTTTAATCATTAAAACTTTTTGTTATGATTTGAATTAGCATATTGTCTAGATAGATTCCTAACAGACCAGAATGTTACTCTGCTATATGTTACCCAGCGTTTTCTGCTCTGCATTTGTAGATCCCCAAATGGCTTAATTTACCATGTGTTATTCCCTATAAACGTAACTTCAAAATAAAGGAAGAAGGATGTCCTGCAGTCATGATCCTACCATCAGCCCTCTGTCATAAAGCTCTTTCTTTAACAGTTGAGTGGGCTCGTGCCAGTAACTACTGCAGAGAGGAATTCGTCCAGGCTGGAATGAGGGTCAGTGGGGACTGTGAGGGTGTGGTTTTTCATTTTAGTATTTCAGCAAGATGAGGCTGAAAGGTATTAAGTCTAATGATTTACAAAGCGAAAACAGGGTTACAAAGTTCCTAACTACGTGCAACTGTATATGAGTCATGGAAGGAAGTAATACACGTTAAACATTCTACAGGGTAAAGTCATATGAACTTGTCACTTGGGGTTTCTCGGTACGTAACGCAAGTCTCTGTCATGTTCCTGTTACTGACTTTATTTCACATCCCACAGCTAGTCTTTGTGAATGGTGGCCAAAGCAAAACCCCAGATCTAGCTACTGTTTTCAGTTATGCTGATGTGACGTAAATGCACATTCTTATGTAAAATCTCTAGCAATCTGCTAGGATGACAGAAGACTTTGGCTTGCAGTCCTCAAAGTGCTGTGCTCGAGAACTTTGATGACCAAGCATGAGACCACAAGCTCTGGGAAGCCACTGCAACTCCATGGAAGTCAGCAGCACTGACTACCAGTGGAGAATCTTACACTGGGAACCTAGCAAATTTCCTCCTGCTGCCACACATGCAAAGGGGGAAGCAGGAACGAGAAAGCAAATGAGATAGGGAAAGATAGAAGCAGAAAATGTGGGAGGGAACTGAAAGCATCTCCCTTCTCCTTGCACAACTTTATCTCCAGCTTTCCAAGTTTCTACTCTGCATCACCTCTGGTATAAGCACAACCTTGTTTCCCTTCTTGTCTGAGAACACACGAAGAAGTATAGGCTCAAAAATCCTTCAGTAATTTAACACTCAAAATCACTTTTCCCCCCATATCCTATGTGGTATAAATCCATCTGCAAAAATACAGATGCAGAAACAACAGACTAGTGCAACATGTATCATACAATGCACATATATGCTCAAGATCATTTACACAATGCACTGTTTAGTGTTCACAGTAGTAGGCAGGAGATCAAGAAATCCTAGATTTTAATTTTACTTTGAGCACTGACTGTGAATAATTTGCAATTTAGGTTTCAGTTTTATTACCTGAAAAAAATAGGAGATATTATTTATAAGCCTTGTAGAATTTTCAGGAAATTCCCCTAAAATCCACCTGTTAATTACATTTCAACAGAAGCTGAAATGTCTCTGCATACCATTCACAGAAGCAGCACTATAGAAACAGACAGTACATGATACAGAAGATATGGAATAGTTCTTTTAACAAGTGGGTGTATGATGGTGTTGAAGGCCTGGTTCTGTGAAGTACACTGGAAGAAAAGTGAGTATTTTCTTAGGTGACAAGCTATAGACTAAGAAATGTGAATATGTCAGCATTCTTCAAAAGAGTCGTTTCAAATAAATTATAATGTGTATGCTGTCATGCTAATTTGAACAGTATGGCTGCATGCACATTTTAACTTTAAAAAATCTGAACCCCCTTTCTGCTACTTGCGTGTACATTGATATCGCTCAACCTTCATATTCTTATAGAGCTCACCATGAATTTTCTCACATGCTAAATCTATCATACTATATATTTACTTACTATTCTAAAAGTCTTTTACCACATGAGTAAATACTGAAATATTTACACAGGTTAACCGTGACATTGGTCTACATAGAATAAAAGTACAGTTTCACTGCACAGTTGTTCTGTGTTTCAGCATCATAATTCCACCATCATCTTTGTCTCCTCCAGTTTGTTCTGACTATGTGTACTCGTAAAGACCTTGATGATATGATAATCTTCCAACTAGAGCAGACTATGACTGGACAGAGTCACCCCTAGTATCACCCTGGGAAGAAACGCTGATTCACTGAAGCACAATATAGCCATCAGACCATGAATTACACCCCGCATGTCTTTCACTGAAGGGAACTGCTTGCCATAGTCACCCTCAGCCAGGGTAGAAGAGAGCAGGAGCATGCCCACCATCTCCCTGTCATTGCTGGCAAGGCGAGCCCCCATGCTGAAACAGCACAAGGGCCACCCACACTGTGACAGTAACATCTTCTCATAGCCTACATCCTTTCCTTCAGAAAACTTCCATTTATAGTTCACATCTTGTGCTCAGCTTGTTTTGCATTAGTTTACACATACCAGCATTCAATTAGCATCTCTAAATCGTAAGGACTATCGGGTAAGGGCCATGCAACTTGCAGGCAAACTTTCCCATCAAGGTGTTTGAGATCTGGAGGACTGCTGCAGACCTTCTTTCAGGATTTTGTATGATCCACTTGTGCCTTGTGCAACCTGCAATTCTGCAAGAGAACAATATTGATTTCACTTATCGTCTCTGCCCTTTGTTATTGGCACCAGATGAGAAGAAAAAAGAATCAGCTCCAAGATAATTAGATGGAGAAAAGTCCTAAAACTTAAAAAAACCAGGGGATCTTTGATCTAGACAGTGCCCGATTCATGGTAAGTATTGTAATCTTCTGAGTGCCTCACTGAGGGGAAAAAAGTGAGAAACTGAATGGCTTTTATATGGTCATCATAATGCAAACTGAAGGTGCTAATGCTGAAAGACTAGGAAATTCAGAAAAAAACTTTTCCCTTTTCCTTCAACTGATCTTCTCATTGTATGACTATATCATCTAAAATTGTGTATGACTTAATGCTGAAAAAAAGCCAAAGCCTCCTATACTGGAGAGACCACAATAAAACTGCTTACAAGCTGAATTCGTCATAATGTACATTACTATGTGCTGTTGAAGTGAGTTATCTCTAGAGTGTGAGTATCAGCCAGTACAAACAAATACTATTGTCCAAGGAGGGAAATTACATCACGCATGGTATTCAATAATCAAACCCTGTCTGTCTACTACTTAAGTAGAGCAGATGATTTTTTTCCATTTTCAAACATTATATAAAAACTGAAAAATAAAACAAATGAAAAATAGAGGCCAAATTTGTGCTGATCTAGAACAGGGTTATTCAAGTGGTAGAATAACTCCAAAAGCATTTTAGAACCATTCTCAAGGGAACCATGCTTATGTGAGTTGAAATTGTTATTGTCTCTAAAGAGGAAGAGAGAAAAGGTGAAAAAAAAGAGGTGAAGAGACAAGTGTAAGATTTACTAATTCAGAGAGAAATAGTCCATATATTTTCACAGAGCAAATCTCCTTGGAGATATTGGATAATATGTTGCATAATAATTGCCAAATATCTCATTTTATTAGGGCGGCCCATTCTCAAATGAATGCATATTATCTTTACAGGTTTGTGACCACAATGTTGAAGTAAAAGGAAATCTTGCAGTTCACTTCAGTTAGAGAGGGATTCACCTCTATATTTTCTACTGGTTTTCCAAACCACATTTGGTTTTAATATAAATGCATCTGACACTTTTTCTAGTATTTGGAAGAGTATTAAAAGAACCAGTCATAACAATTTGATGCCTGCAACTTCAGGCAGTGTCCAGAGTGATACTTAATCTCTGCGTCATCTCCTGCCAAAACCAAACCACAGCACAATGCCAGAGTATGGGAAAGGCAATAAGAATCCATTATCCTCACTGCAGTTCCAGCAACTGTTATTACATATGTTATGTTTGAATGCTTTGGTTGTGTATTAATCTCAATTTCAGATCCAATTAAAAACTTCTTAAGAATTCCACAGGCTTTGTCACCAATTCAGGTTTAAGTTAAATCAGCAGCAGCACCTGCACTGGACTAGCATTTTAGTGAAAGAAAAAAACATGAATCTATGCATCGCAGAGTGCAAAGCGTTTAGAAACTGCTTCTTCATGGTAACAGACATTGCTAAAACTTGCTAAGTGCTTGCTGACACCTATTTCCAAATGGGGTTTTGATGGGAATTCTGCCTGAACAAGGATTTCAAGCTTGATTCCTGCATTTCATGTATGCCTGCTAGTATTAATTTCAGTTACCCAACCCTGTACATTTTTAGTGGAGAGCAATACAACTTCCAGACTTAATTCCTCATATTTGCATCATTCAGTAATTTATCCACAAATAAGGAAGTCATAGTGTTGCTTCTAATTCTATCACTAACTAAACAACCATATAAGAACTGCACTCTTTGACGTGACAGAACTACATTTTTTTTGTAGTACCAATAAATGTGTTTGTCTTTCCTAACCAAAATTTGATTGTTTCTTTTTTATGGCTTCGTATGTCATGCTACAGCAAAACAGCAACTTCCTCTTTTGAAAAGGAAGGACAGCAATTAATTTTCTTATGCATCAATACAGAATTGTTACTAATGAAATGGCCTAGCCCTTAACTTTGTTTATTACAGCAAGGCAACCACTAAGGAAAAATATGCTCAGTGATGAAGATTTGGCAAGCCAGAAACCATATTTTGTTTTCCATGTTCTCAGCGCATTATTATTTACTTTTTGCAACCAATAATGTAAGGTAAATTCCATTGATATAAATAGAATATAGAGTTAACAGCTGTACCTGAGACTCCCTGCATGATTAAATAAAACCTTGTTAAGCAACTGTCTTGTTGACACCAGCTACAAAAGAAAGCCAGTTACCAGTTTTCCAACAAGCACTTTATATATAAATCTGTTTTAGAACTACTGTAAATGCTAATGGGTGGGGAAACAGAGAGAGTACTAAATTAGGGGACTAGTTCTGGTAGTCTAAAAGTGAAATACTGTTTTCTTATGGGATACTTCTTGACAACGCTGTACCAGACAGTGCTTTTCTGCCCGCCCTTTGATTGGGTTCCTGATAAAAGCCTCTTACGAGCTCTCTGTGTGACCTTCCAACTGGGCTTCTGAGATCCACAACTACTATTTTGGGAATGGCAATAGCTAACAGAAATAGGTTTTTTATTGCATTACACACAAAAGGAAGAGCATTAGGAACAACAGCAGTGGCAGTAACAGCAGGGCAGGTGTGTCAGGAAGGCGAGGACTCCCCATGGCCACCAAGTGCAACCTGCCTGGACCTGCATGTTCAAGAAGCCTTGCCTGTCACCTAAGTAGTGCGCATGTAGTGCTGGACCCATCCCAATTACACTAAACTCATGTTTCTGATACCGCTGCTGTTCTTTACTCTCTAGCCTCTGTACTGGTGTTACAAGGACGTTTGGTCAGCTGTAGCACTGGGAGACGGGACATGGGTGTCTGGGCGTCCGGGTGTGCATTGCACAGGCCAGCGCCACTAACGATAACACTACCACAAGATCTCCCTTGGGATAAAGCCGAAGACCTAACTCCACTGTTTCTGTATCTGTTTTGTATCTACTGCATATATTGTGCATATCCTTCCACACTTAAACTTGGCTGCTGTGATGTCACGTTTGCTGCAGAGCAATGCTAACATTGTGCAGCCCATCTACCAGTTCGCTTCAGATGCTGTCAAATTCATTCAAACATCAGCGAGAGTGTGACTGTGGTTGGGAAAAAAAACCCAACAACCACCCCTCTCTGTCTATAAGAGGGAGTTACTAAGTCCTGACTGCTCCCCACAGAGACCACAGCTCCTCTTCTTGGAGACCACTCCATATCAATAGCCTTTAATGATTTTCAGATGCCTTCACAGAATATAAGCCCCTGAAGAAAAACACCCTACTGTCTTAACTTGCAAAATTTACAAGCTAATTTTTATCCATACAGAATGACTTATTTACAATGCAACTGAGAAAAAAAATCCTCCTCCAAATTAAAATGAGTAGTATATCACTGCTTTCGCAATGTATTACTAATGAGTTTCCATGCTATTTAACACCTTCAGGACAATTCCACTGGTCAAACTCCTAATGCAGAATCTGTTAGGGCTTGCCATGAAATAGGTGATTATTATGGAAATCCTAGTAGTGATTTTTTTTTAAGTATTGTGATATTTTTCATTTAACCCAGAAATAAGTTTGTACCACTTCCAGCAGTTTACTCTGAGAAGCTTCAGAATATTCACTTCCCCAAATGTTCTCTCATTTTTCTCAGGCTCCCAAGTCAGAACTCTGAAAGCGTTTTGAACTTGCACACACGGATACATACTGAGATCATTCAGCATTAATGATGAAGGACAACAAACTGCGCCTGTTCTTTGAATCAAGCTTATAATGGAAGTGTTCCATTATAAAATAACAATAATTACAATACAAAATGCAGATAATCATAAACAACTATTGCTTGTCTACTTCTAACACTTTCATTTTTGCTGAGTAATCTCTCTATTTCACTGACAGTTCTATTTCAGTGTATTTCAGTGGAACTACTTATCTAAGTTTTAAAGCAAAATTAACAGCAGAAAAACTGAGACTTATGTGAACAGAATTTAGGTTTACATTCACGACATCATTTTAGTGTCTGACAGCATGAGTGTTTCAGTAGGTGCAAAGTCACAGGCTTTTATAGTACCTGTATAGTCTGATAAGAAAAGCAGGAATTAGCCACAGGAATATTACTTTTTTGTATATATTTTGTATACGGCTTCCATTTGGAGCCAGAGAATCCATCAATCCACTATCCACTGCAAAACCAATATTTGTGCTTTTGTAGAAAAGTTGCAGCTATTGCAGAATGTAAGTTTTATGTAGCATGTTTATGCAAAAAAGGCCAGGGAACCAGTTTTGGCTAATCAGTATCCCACACGATATAGTAGCAATAGATCCGTCAAAAACTACTCAGAACCTAAATATGTAGAAGTTCCCACACACCTTTATTTATCTAGCTCTAATCTTTGCTCTTGAATGCGTGCTTAACCAGTAAAAAGGGGAAGAAAAGGCATTGTGCTTGTTGAAGTGAAATGTGAGGGGCATAGATACAGGTTCACCTTTGAACCTGAGTATCTCACATACTTGAACCAAATGAATGTTGTCTCAGCTAGTTAGAGAGCACAGACATCACCATTCCAAACAATCAGGACTCCCTGGAAAGTCTATTTAAATAGGCCGTCTAAATATTATTATTATAGAGTTGCAGTCGCTTTAATGTCTACTCAGTAACTGCTCTCTCATCTTAAAAATAGGCGATTTTGCTATTCCGCACTTCCTCTCACTCTTACGCTACAAATATTACTTAAGGACCTACACTTTAGGAACTCAGTACTGCAAACTGATCTATAACTCTAGATCGAGTCATGCCACAAGTTATTTAAAGTATCTGACTTGTTATCTGAAATTTGTGTGTGTAACATCCAATGTTAATTAAAAAAATAAATGCCTTGCCATTATTCATGCTTTTAACACTGAGAGATAATTGAAATAGCTGGTAAAAAACCTGAACAGTTGTTTATACACAAAGTAAAGTGATTACTTACTGTTCAAAGAAGAATTATTCAAGAAAAGGAGCAACCTAGATCCAGGAAATCCAGCAATGAATTCTTGAAATGTTCCATTAAAATCCACTCATGGTAAACAGACAGATTTAAGGCATACAAAGTCTGTCGAAGAGATGTGGATTTTCTCCACTATTGGTATTAGTCTTTACTCAATATGAATTTGAAATATATGAGAGAATATGCTGCTGAACTCCATGTAAGATATCTGAAACCATTCACACTGCTCTTTTAACTAGGTTAAATGAAACCTGATCTGATTCTACTTGATCATAAGACTGGAATGCTGAAAATGCTGTAATCTATTTATACATCAAGTTGAAGAAGTTTTGTGTGTCTTTAAATTTCATTGCATTCCAGTGTATTAATTAAATATCAACAGTTTACAAACTGGTTTATGTTCAAATTGAGAAAGAAAAGACAGACCAACCTGACTTATTTATCCTAAAGCCAGGATTTATTCCCTGGCTTTTAAACTATGGACCAAACCCAAGTCTGCTCGATACCTTCCCTAAAAGCATTGTTCCTGCAGCAATAATTCATTGCCGATGCCAAAACAAGGTAGTTGCCTTATAATGACTTCAAAATACATATATTTTTTTCAGCATCAAGAACGTAATACAATCCCAAACTGGATTTGCAACTCAGATTTGACTTACACTTCCCTTCTTCTTTCTGCCTCTAAACGACAAATGATTCAAAATACAGCAGAGAGCAAGGTTGAGAGCAACTATGTAAATGAGAACAGCCAAATCAAACAGATGAAAACCACACAGGGGCTTATACAGCCCAGAAGTAATTGACAATAACTAGTCTATTAACCGACAACCTCAGACTCCCCTGGTGAAACAGCGGTCTTTAGGCAACTGTTCCCTATAATGCTGCAATTTCCCTAAATTATTTACATAATTCTTTAGGTGTGCACAATGGTCTTTGACACGTCATGCTGAATAGAGGAAAAGTCTCTCCCTGGACTGCTCACAGTCAGACAGCACAATCAGGTGCAGCACAAGATAGTACGGAAAAAGTAAAGGTACCCATCATGAAGAAGAGCATATTATACTAAAGACCTGTCTGTTGATCTGTACAAATGTTCATCTTAGATTTTAACATATCTCAGTTAAGTAAAACACAGCTCCCACTGACATTTAATGGGTTTTGCCATTGACTTGAGCGGGGTCAGGATCAGGCTAACAACAACTGATGAGATTTCATAACATTTATTCATTTCTATTTGCACTTTAAATGTGTTTCCATGTGTGTAACAGTTTCCATTTCTTCTCAGTTGTTGGTCATATTTTTTTTTCATTAGTTGTTGGATTTAGTGCCTATTATATTCCATATAGAAGACAATGAACACTGCAAAGACAAAAAAGAGCAATTTTGTTAGTGTCAGGAAAGAGGAAATTTCCATGATTTTTGTCACATGAGACTTTAAGAAGAGCCTAAAGCTAAATACTGCAGCTGCTATTTGCTGGTTCTCTTGATAGTTAGTGGCCTTTATAAATGCAAAAATCCTACTTAGACATTCAAGTAACTGATTTGCCCTTTTCTATGCCCTTCTTCCCTCCAGCAGTCTGTAATCTGGAATTTGTCTTCCAGGTCTTGCAGTCAATGTCTTGCAGCTTGAAATTCAAAAGGACTTGAAATTCAAATTACTATTGCATCTCAGTCCATTTTGAGATCATTTGTGGTAATTTAGATGAATTTTTAAAACAAGAAGAATTTGGATAAATGTCTTACTGTCTAGCACCACTAGTTTAATAAAATAGAAAATGTACAGTTTACAGTAAAGGAAAGGAATTTCTGATATTACTGTTTATTTTAAAATTTAAGGTGTAAACCCAGGATCTTGATACAAGAGTCATCTGAAAGGGAGTGCACTCTTAAAATACCAAACTGGTAAACCTCAATTCACATACATGAAAGTTTAATTTTTAGTAACTCCTAAACTTCTGTCCAAATTTGAAAAGAACCTAGTGACAAATGAATTGCTTATCACTTGTCTGTTATTGTGCCAGTATGTTACTATTTCTAAGACAGTATCACATAGCCTGACCAAAATTTGGGTCTTAGTACTCAACACACAAAAAAAGGCAGGCACAGCCCTGAAGACTTTTCTATATCTGCAGACAAGGCAGGCTGATAGATGGGAGAGAAAAAAAGAGGCACAAAGAAGGAAAAATAACTTGTACAAGGCCACGCTGCAGATAAATACCAACCTAGGTGTAAGGCTGAAGTTAAAAAACTAATCCCCTGAACTTTTCCTACTGACTTCCACACGAACAATTTCAATCTGGACTCCTGATACTTGGGTAAATGCCCTACCTATTAGATCACACTGCTTCCCCAGGCTGGTTTTTAATCTTCAACAATAATCACCTAATGTTATTAAAGGCTAAGAAATTTGAACCCGTGAACTCTAGGTACCAATAAATAGTCCAACTCCCTTTGATAATTTCTACAGCTTTCTTTTAAAATACATTGTATTTTTAATGTTATCATTAGGGATTTTCAAAATTTTAAATTTACATATACACCTATTAATATATATCTTTATGCACGCATGCATACATCTCTAGATGTGAGCATGTGTGTGCCTGTGTAAACTCCCTAAGTGTTCAGAGTTTTTAATGTACAGCTTTTATCCCTGTCTGAATGATGTACAGATTTCAGCTATGATCAGTGGGAAGGACCACCTTTTGCCCATTTAAAATCATACAAACAAACAAACAGAACATTTTAGTACCATTTTCACTGGATACATACATGGGGTCAGTGTTTGAGTCTTTATAGCTTATGTGCTAGAGGAGCTTCTTTTTTGGTCTTCTGTGACCTGTGATAGCATTTCTGCTCTCTCAGTCTCTGAGGCTGAGGGATTTTGTGAAAGGTACATGTCTTTTGCGTGACTGGTACATGATCCTTAAATGCCAAAATATGTATATTCACCTGCAATCCCCAAACAGGAGAACCACAAGTGTGGGAAGCCGCTAAGAGCTCTCATTGCTACTAAACTCTGTCAAGGGATCCTCCTAGTGAAATGTGTAATGGTAGCAGGTGATGGAAAGCGTGTGGAAGAATTACAAAAAACTCTCTGTCATACGACATAGGAGGACTGAAAAGGCGTCTGCTGCCCTCACCACTGCCTGCTAAATCTGTCCTTGCCAGATCTCGAAAAAACAGGAACAAGTGCACATACACACAGAAACCATGAGAGTCCCATACAGCTGACACTTACAGAAACTCAAACAGGAGTCATGTGGGAATTTCTTTTAACTAACTGTGGCAGATGTTTTTCTTGAAGGCAAAAAAGGAATATACACATGCTTGACTCTTAATAAAAACATCAGTATGTTTGTGCCCAACATACTAGAATATTGTTCAGCACTAATTCAACCTTGCAAAAATATTATCAGTGTAATGTTGCCAAGGCCATTGTGTGGATTATTTGTGTATATCTTGGCTAACCTGGCCATGGGCTGTAGCAATTTTTATACTTTACTTCTTAGAAACCTTTCTGGTTTGTGAATCAGCTTATCTTGTTCATTCCTGTTCCTCATCTTTTCCCTATTTTACCTTTTATCAATTTCCCTTTCTTCTTTGCTAGACCACACTAAATGTCAGCCAAATAGCCCATTCCTCATTACATTTTAGGTTACCTTAAAATATTCGTATATACACAGTTCATGAATGGAGGGTTTAGCAAATGACTGTTTCAATCTGGGATTTAGAATTTTATAATTTTAAATGTTAATTTATTCTGAACAACAGTGACAAATTAATAGATTCTAAAATAGCATCCTTGCTGTTTTAAATTTCAGACCTATCTAAATTAGAAGACCACTCTACTAACGCATATTTTTATACACTAAAGTAATCTAGTAGTTGCATAAAAATGAGAAGAAAATAGCTTTTCATTTTGGTTTACTGCACTGTCAGGAAAAGCATCTGTTCTTACAGCTTAGCAGCGTACTGTTCAACAGCCTACTGGTAGTTGTTCAATGTTGAAAAAGGTGTTACCCTATCTATTACAGGTCTGTGTACCTACATGGTGGGAAAGAACTTCATCCCGCTAATGATGTATCAGTCTCCTTCCTCTAATAATTTTGAAAGATCACTTATAGGAGTAGGTCTAGTAGAATAACTTCTGCCTCTGTTTTAAGTCTCCCTTGCATGTTTTCAAAATGTCACTTCCTGATAGAGACTTTTTTGATTTCACGTTTTACTGAGATGAAACACCACACACAAATCCAATAGTCAGTCGATCAATAAGAATCTTCACAACTACCTTATATCATTGTATATTTAAAATATACCATTTTAAAGCAAAGAAAATGTTAAATATTACAGTTTGGGGGAGATTGTGCCACCTTTGCTCATGATAAACAGTCCTCCACAGACTGCCTTATTGACTGAAAAGTATTTGTTGGATTGACTCACGTTCTGGCATCTTGCATCTTTCCACTGATATGCCTATTATTTATCTGTGTGGGGACAGTGTTTTTAAAATGTATTCCTATCCAGAATGTTTTTATCATATGTTGTCCTGAATGTATTGGATTAATATGCCCAAATGCTTTCCATTTGAAAATGAAGAAATTAAAAAATCCATATACAAAAGTTATCTCAAGTCTTTACTATTTCCTGTAGCTAGCTATTCCTTGCCCTTGTGAAATTTTCTCCAAAGATTATCATCATCATTTATAGAAGATCTACGCCACATACAATCCCAGCTGCTTCACCTCCCTACAGCTTTCATACTAACCTGAAAAAAACACCAGAACTCCTGCTGACCTCATCGGTATCTGTGGCATAAAGAGTAGTGCTGTATAACATATTGCATTGTTATACATCTTTGGCCATATGATTTTCCCTTGGCTATTTAATCTACCGTTGTTGTGACTAATCTAAAAACTCCCAGACACATCCACATGCTGCCTATTAAAATGAAACTTAACTTGCCAAAGCAGCATCGCCCTCTCTGCCTAAAAACAGAGTTCCATTCTTTTATCAAATTATATTTGGTTGACTTGCAGAACAAGGATTAATAGTTCCTGGGCTAATGGCAGGTTTAAGGTCTAACGCGTCTCGTCCCATGCCAAAAATACGCTTTCTCATGGACATAAGACATTACGTAGAGTGAAATACAAAGTTTTAACATTGCAATTTGGTATTAAGATGATATTACTCATTTTTAGAGATCTTGTACTGTATACATTACATTTCCTCTCTAACATTCGTATATTTGAAATCATGCAGTGACGAGGGTGCAGGAAACAAAGGATTGCATGTTGGAGGGAATTTGTTTGGGAGGAAGTTTGGGGGATTGCCTTTATTCCCTCTTCAAAGTCAGGGTTGGACAGAAAAGATGAATTCTAAGAATGTAGATTTGATCAGAGGGCTAAGAGATGGCAGTAAACAGAAGATAAAGAATACTCCAGTGGGTACCTGGTAGAAGCTACTCCAGAAAGTGTTGCCTGCCTGACAGAACTCATGTCATATCAGGAGCAAAAACGCCTGTATACCAGGAGGAAATCCAAGAATTATAAATGGAGTTCAGATGGGAATTCAAAATCATTAAGGAGGAAAAAGGATGCTGCACAGACAGTTCATCATCTCCTAACATATGCAGAATGAAGAAATTCTAGAAGGCAGACTTTGAAGAATATGAGAACAGGAAATAATAAGCGATGAGCTAGTACAAAGAGAAACAGAATCGAAAATAAGGTTCATACTAGCGTAAAAAGAAGTAGGCAGAAGACAAAGTGCCAAGGAAGATGAGAAGAAAAGCAAGTCTTGGCACTCTGTATGCACACAGACACGGAAACCAAGGATGTTACACACGTAAGGAGAATTCACAAGGCACCACAGAACAGAATGCTTTACCAAAAGCAGAACAAACGGGGTATAATCTGAGATTCAGGACTTGAAAGAGACTACCCAGTGTGTATGGTGACAGATGAAGGGACAGTCCTCTACTCAGAGCATGCCCAGAAACGCTGGGGTTTGTTACTTCGCAGGACATAAACTGTGGGACATTGATCTGAGGCTAATGGAGAAAACCCCACCGGTTATCTTCTACATTTGGTCAAACAACACTACCAGATTCCCACTGAATTATACCAGAGCATCTTCACCAGGCTGGTGAAAATGTCAGTGCTCAAAGAAATGGAGGCTTGGGTGATCAACAGAATTCTTTTCTCCCTGAGAAGAAATGAGAAGGTGTGACAGGATCATGAAGACAGAAAGTTCAAGGATAGAGGCTCTGACCGTTTGAAATATCTGATTAATGGAAGACGCTAATAACATGAATGGACATTTACCCAAACACCTCTTGCAGAAGTTTTCTGGGCTCGAGGCTAGCACGGTTGATAAGAACTTCAAATTAAAGTTAAAAAAAAAAAAACAGTGGAAAGGCATTTGCCAAAGACTCATGTAACCAGCATGCCTGATTTTAATAGATAAATTTACCAAGGTGGCTCATGGCAGATTAACTCAAAACTCTTTTCTAACATAAATGAGCTCTTACATTGTTAATACAGTAGGTTTAATCTCTGTTGAAGCCAGGGAAGTATTTGGTATGATATCATATTGGAAAATATTACTGAAAACAGATACAGAAGAGATGGATTAGCATGCAAAATTGCAAAATAAATCAGAACTTGGCTGAACTGTTGCATTTACAGGGAACAGTTGAACTGAAGGGAAGCTAGTAGTGGGGATCTTCTATATTTTAGAACTGGTCTTTAAAGCATTTTGTGACCTTACACAAAAAGCCAGGATGGGTTAACGGTACAGTTGCAAGGCGTGACTGTTCAAACCGGGACCAGATCATCATACAGGAAAACCCTAATGACATTGGTGGCTGGAATAACAGAAATGAGATCTAATAAAAAGTTGACATACATATCATATCACGGATTTATGAGAGGTGAGCACCTGAAGACACCAAATGTAGGCTCCTTATGGTTTGGATATGAACCACCAGTATGACGTAGCTGTGGAAAAAACCCAAGAGGATCTAGCAGGAAACACAGTGGCAATAGACACAGTGAAAAACCGGTGCTCTGATGTGATACCAGCCGTGCCTCATGGGCAAGTCTGTGCGCAGTTCTGCTCGCCTGTCTATAAGAGTGATCGCTTCAAACCGCAAATCATGCCGAGTAGGGCTGTGAGAATGACCACAGGAAAGACGGCTCTGAATTATGAGAAGTAGGAATCGGTTACCTTTATGACTATAAAACCATGACTAGAAACTGGCTGTAAATAAACGTAGGCTGGAAAATATGATTATTCTCATCATTAGAGGAGTGAGTTTCTGAAATAACTTCCTGTTGTGTGGGGGCAATTGCCGTTCAACAGGAGGGATAAACAGCTTAAATACTGTCGCCCGTCGCTCGATGAATTCACGGGCGGGGGTCTGGCCTCGATGCTCCATTAACAGCTCTCCTGGGGTAACCGTACGTTAAGGACGTAATGCAGAAAGACACAAGGGATGCCCCCCCACGGGCAGACGCCCGCGCTCCCCAAGGCACGCCCGCTCTCCT
>WAAD01012749.1:159852-194621 GCA_013389945.1 Fregata magnificens
CACGCCGTGACAGCCCGCCCCGGCACCGCGCTTGCCTCGCCCTGGCTGGCGGAGCCCCTCCCCGCGGAGGAAACATGTCCAAGATGCCGGCCAAGAAGAAGAGCTGCTTCCAGATCACCAGCGTGACCACGGCTCAGGTGGCCAGCAGCATCACCGAGGACACCGAGAGCCTGGACGACCCGGATGAGTCCCGCACCGAGGACGTGTCTTCGGAAATCTTTGACGTTTCCCGAGCCACCGACTACGGCCCCGAGGACGTCTGCGAGCGGAGCTCCTCCGAAGAGACTCTCAACAATGTGGGCGAGGCCGAAACTCCTGGCAGTGTCTCTCCCAACTTGCTTTTGGATGGGCAGCTGGCTGTGGCTGCTGGTGGGGTTGCTGCAGCTCCGCCAGCTGTGGCCCCCAGTGGGGGGGCTGTGCCCAAGAGCTCCGCTGTGCCCCTGCCGGCTGCTGCCCCTGGCACTGCTGTGGCAGGAGGCAGCAGTGCTCAAACCGCCTTGCCCTCCACAGGGCCTTCTGCATCTGCTGCTCCTGGGACAATGTCTCAGACAGTGGCTGCTGCGTGCAGCTCGCGCTTCAGGGTGATCAAGCTGGACCATGGTACAGGGGAGCCCTACAGGCGAGGACGATGGACGTGTATGGAGTATTATGACCGGGACTCAGATGGTGGTAGTGTCCTGGGCAGGACTGGCGATTGCATTCGGCACAGCAGCACCTTCGAGCAGGCTCCTCAAGAGAGGGACAGTGGCCTCGGTGCCACAGGAGGTTCCGTCGTGGTCTCGGCTGTGCCAGCGTCAGCCCATGGCCCCGATTCTATAGCTGACAGTTCCCTGACTGCTGTGTCACAGCTGCTCCAGACAGAGAAAATGAACCAGTCCTCTCTACAGCAACCTAATTTTGTCATTGGGCAACAACAGCAGCCGCAACAACCCATAGGTGGGGCCATGCCTCAAAGTACTGCTCAGCCTATGTTTTCTGGGGCTTCGGTAGCAAATCAGCAAATGATGGTGCCGCAGCAATCGCAGCCGCAGGTAAATACGCAGGTTGTTGCGCAGGCTGGACCCAATGGGAAAGGCATGGCACCTCCAAATGTGACAATAGGGCAGCCAAGCATTCCTGTGGCACAGCAGCAGGTGCAGCAGGCAAACATACCAGTGACTCAGCCTCAACAATTCGCTTATTCTCAGTCCCAGATTCCACCAGTGCATCTACTGCCGACGCAACCTTCTGGTCAGACCGAATACATGCAGCACATGACAATTATGCAGTCTCAAGGAGCTATTCAGCAGGCTACTACGGGCTCTGTTCCAAGTACTGTGGCTTCCAGCCTTCCTGTGGGGCAGGTGACCAGCCAAAATCCCTCACCTGTGGGAGCACCAGTGATGGGAGTATCAGCACAGCCTGGCGAAGCAGTTGGACAGGGATCAGGATTAATGCAGAGTGGCCAGACACAAGCTAGTCAGACTGCCATTCCACAACCAGGAGGTGTGGTGCAGCAAGGCATTGGACATACAGGGGTTGTGCAACAGAAATCTGTGACTCAGCATCAAATGGGTGGAAGCAGTCAAGTGTCCGGAATGCCTGGTGCTCCCCATGCTGTAGTCTCTGGAGTTCAGAACGTGCCTGCGGTTGTGCCCGGTACAAGTGTGCCTAGTGTGTCTACCACCACTTCTGTTACTATGCCAAATGTCCCTGTTACGCTGGTCCAGTCCCAGCTGACTAGCCACACTTCTGTCAGCAGAAGTACCAGCGTTGTCCAGCCACAGCACGTCGGACACTCATTAATGCAAGGCACGCCTAATGTACCTGCAAATCTGCCACAGTCAAACCTCGGACAGTTTCAGACTCAAGCTCAATCCTTAGCAGGCCAGATTGACGATACTAGAAGAAAATCGGAACCCCTACCTCAGCCACCACTTTCTCTTATAGCTGAAAATAAACCTCTTGTGAAGCCTCCCATTCCAGACACTCTAGCAAATCCTCTTCAGTTACCTGCAAGTACTCCTATGAACAGCCTTGCCAGCTCTGTGTTTGGCATATCTATTCCTGTTGATGGTGATGAAGACAGGTATGAATTATTTTATAATGCCATAAAAATACCTTTACTTAAGGGGGAGAAAAAAAACCCCAACTTTCAAGTTATTGTCAAGTGGTTTTTGCAAGTTCATGTTTTCAGAAAGTCGTACTGAAACCTGAAATTCACCTGGGCTACTTTTTTTAAGAGTGCGAAACATAGCAAAGTCTTTAGGCAAGTAGCGAACTGTACTTGTTCTTCTCAGGCTGTGAGTGTGGTTACTTTTCTCTCAAAACAGGGCGGAAAGTAGCCTGAAAGCTGCTTAATGCACAAATGATATGACGTCTTCCAAATCAAAGACTGAAAACTGTCCTTCTGCACCTAATTGCTCAGTATGCAAGTCTCTTTTCTCCTGTCCCCTGAACACATTGTAAAACACTGGAATGACAGCCAGGTTAAAATGGGTTTATCAACACCACTATATTGCAGTGTTGTTAAAAATAGAAGTGTGATGCTATCTTAGGGCCATCAGGTGAGGTATCTTGGAAAACTTAAAGGCTTATAACAGATTCTTCATTTTTATCCTGCTCTTAAATTTGTGCTTTATAGTATCAGTTAGTAAGGAAAGTACTTGTATCTGGATATGAATTTGTATGCCCTAACATAGTGAAAGCTCTACAGGTAATGGTCTTTTGCATTGAATGAAAAGGACGCCACTTACTTGAGCAAGGATGTAGACACAGTGCAAAGTACAACCTTACAATGAGTTTTCTTCATAGGAAAGTAATTTGGAACTACTAGTTGTAACAAAGGTATGTAGTATGAGCAGACCATGAGAGGACCTGAGAGAGGAAGCATGTATGTGACTTTTATTCCCATAGACTTGTCAAACTACTCTGAAGGGTAGCATGATGGCTGAAACTGTTCTTAATTGACTTGAGAGAAGACTTTCAGGGAAAGCAGTGTTTGAGCACTGAATTAACGTCATTAACGTTTACTGTTGGGATTACTGTAGCTTGGAGGAATAAAGTACATGTGAATTATATGTATTTGTATTTTTAAAAATAGAAGTAACACCATTATGAGAAAGTCTGATGTGTTGAATTATCCCGTAAGCCTTCCCTCACTTCCGGAGAATACTAGACTTTAAGATAACACAGTCAGTGTTGCTCGGAGTGCCTTTTAGTAAAGCTGCTGCGTACGTGGGGTTAGGCTGTAGTAGATGGAGAGGGTACTTCAAAGGCAAATTAGTGTTTGGAGAGTTAAATCTGCAGTAATGCAGGCCTTGTGCTCACTGGAGCTTTGGCTAATGCTGTGTTTGAGATAGTAACTCTGCTAATGCCTTTATGCAAGCAAAAGCCGTGTTGTAGAGAGTTGTGGTAGTTCTGATTAAGGCGGTAAAGGACTTAAAAGAAAAAGTTAAACAGTTAAAATTTTCTAGCAGTTGTGCCTACCTTAAGAGGATTGCTGACCCAGCTGACACTCTTCTTTGTGCAAATAAGGTTAGATTTCAAGCTGGTAGGATTTTTTTCATAGCTCAGTATATTATCAGAAGATGATTTGTCTTGTGTTTAATCGTTCTGATGATTAAGGAGTCAGAAAGAAAGGAATGTATTTTACATAGCTTCTAATACTTAATATTTCTATAAATCGTAGTAACAGACGTGATTATCTGTGACAAATGAATCACTTTATATAATGATAAGGAAAAACTTGCCTTGCTTATCAAACCTGTAGGCTGCTTGCTTTGTGTTGCACACTAGTGAGACGGTTCTTGGTACTCTTACCCTGAACAGTGATTTCTAAAGTTATTTCCATACTTCTGTCTTTGAACTTGAGCCACCTTGCAGCATTGCTTCACACATCGTTCACTTCTAAAGAAACTTTTTCAGAAACTTGGCTATGAGAACTATGAGTAAGAAATAGGAATGGACTCTAAATGCAGAGCACTTTTTTTTTTTTTATGTGCCACATCATGATGTTCAGTAGAGAAACTAACTTGTGGTTATCTGAAAAGAAATGCATACATCTCAGTTGTTCGCTTCTGCACTGGGTGATAAAACCTTGTCATTTGCTGAAGTGGTATACTAAGCAAGGAGCTATATGGTATGTGAGAGTCTCTCCTGGCTTGGAATAGATTTCTTTAGTAGTGATACTGATAAGAAAGAAAAGGTTACTTTAAACAGGCCTAGACTTCATACAAAGTAGGAGATGCAGAGCTAGTAGATCTAAGTTTATTCTTTGCTCCCCTCAAACAGTATCCTGACTTCCACTGGTTTTAGACAGAGAAAGGAGAAAGTAAAAACCTGGCAGCTTGTTAAGGCTGTTTTACCACTTGGGTTTTATTTGCTTTACTCACTGAGAAGGCTTTATTATAAAGCTGTCTGCTGCTTGTCTGCTGCTGTCTTCTTGCTCCTGCTTTTTTCCTCTTTCCAGCCATTTAAATTACGCCATTACCCCCATGGGCTTATGCCCAGCTGCTTTATTTACTGAAATCAGTAGTGAAATAGTTAATTAAGACCTTCAAGTGTCATTAATAGGCTGAGGGTTGACATTCTGATAAAACTAATAGGGCACAAAGGGAGTCCACACATCATGAGTCACTGTTTCAGGCTGCCTGCAGGTTCAGGAAGTTAATGCTTGGCTTTGTTTAGAGAGTTTACTTTGTGATCATAAGAGGTAGAAATTTGTGGAAAGCGTTTTTCTCTTTTATCTTAATATGTAACAAATCCGGGGGGAGTGGGGTGGGGTGTCAATGTGTTGGCAGGTATCTACATTTCTTCTGACACCTTCAATTATATTTAAATATTTGTACATACTTGAAACTTGTGTAGATCGTTTTCTTATAGTCATCTTCTAAAATAGTGATTCATCAAGGAATACCGTATAGCTCTAAATATCCTGGATTTATCTAGTAAGTCATTCACCATTCTGAATATGAAGAGGAACTGTTTTAAAGGTAAAATAGTTTAGGATGGGAATTCTTTGAAAACAGAATATGAGAAATACAGTAAGTACGAGACAGAGAGGTCTGATACAAAAAGCTGATCAGTTCCCGTCTTTCTGCAAAAAGTTCTTTGTGTTATTTCTGTCTTACAGTCTGCTGTTTGAAATCAAACTATGTCTAAGATAGTTAGAGGTGGAGGTGTAAGGTTATATAGCCTGATATATAGCCTGATATATAGGTAGATAATATAGAACTATGTATCTATAGATGTAGAACTGACTTTTTTTGCAAGACATTGCCTGAAAACCTTTAATTTTCTGTTCTGGTAGTCCAGTACACTTTTACAGTAGTCTAGGCAAAACTATGGTTTCTTGCATTGACCTGATGAATAATGAAGAATCAATTAATCAAGAAATCTTATCGGGGGGGTGGGGGGGAGAGAGGGTGGGTAGGTGGTCCAAAAGAAATTTAAAAACAAACAAACAAAAAAAACCCCAAAACAAACCCAAAAACCGACCAACCCAAAAAACCTTTGGCATGTCACAACTTTCCTTTAAAAAGCAAAGCTGTTTTTTTCATGTGTCTAAATTGCTAAGCTCTTAAAAAGAGAAATATGTTCTGTGGAAATTATGAAAGATCTACAGCATAACGTAGTTCTATTTTCTTTTCCTCTCTAAATGTGGCTACAAGTAGAAGAAACTGCAACAGTATTCAAGGATGGAGGAAATAGTACTCTTATTGAGGCAGATGTGAATATTGGAGTGCCCTTTGAATTTGGAGTCTGACGGATACTCTAAAAACACAAGTAGAACTGGATCTCAAAATTGCCCTGACTTGTCGTTTGCTAGACTTTAGCAGCAGTACTAATTGTTTTGGATGAAGGGCAGTCAGAGTACCTGAGAGGATTTCAGGATCAGTGTATGCCAGTTTCTCCACTCACCTTTATGCCCACGTATATACAAATTTGTAGTTGACAAGCATAATATTCCATCTGGCTTACTAACTTTATTTTGGCTCTTGGGGGAAAAGAAATATGTTGCCTCTGTTAAAAGAATGTGACTGAGAAAGCTTGTTCAAACCTCCTACATGTTTGGCAGACTTTTGGGGCAAAATATTACTAGGCATGTTGGAAAAGGAGCAGAGTATAGATCATTTTCCAGAGATAGCTGACCAGCTTGAACTGTGCAGGCTGTATTCCAGGAACGCTAATGAATGGCTGCAATTGTGAACTGTCAACTACAGCAGCTAAACTGTTGAAAACCTGATTGTGCAGACCTCTTCACAGCATATATCTCTCTGCTCAGCTAAATCGCGTATTTGTATAGTGTACTAACTGTTGATAAAACTGAGCTGTTGAGACCGTGTTCATAATATAAGGCCAAAACTGGGCATGGGCATTAATGTAACTTTGATAAGGGTTTCCTTATGTGTTGCCCTAGATGCATATTTTATGGTGCTCCTAAAGAAAAAAGAAAGCACTCTGCAAATACGTACCAGTAAGCAATACTTGAGTTACATTATTATTGAATACTGTCCCTTTCTTCAGTTTGCTCATAAACTTACTAGAGATTTGAGCTCTGCTACAGCTGCAGACTTGAATGTTTTCAGCTCTTCTCCTGAAGGATTGTGTTTACAAGTGTTTGTAGAAACAGGTGAGAATGAAACATGGACAGACATGCTCCAGCCACGGGTGCCTTCAGTTCGATGGCCAGGACTACAGCATTTGAAAAACAGTTGAGATACGACTTCTGAGCTGAATGTTACAGTTGGTGATATCAAATGATGATTAATGCAAACAAAACTCTAGTTAGTTGTGTTCACTTTTTGCTGTACTTTCTATAACAAAAATTACATAAGGTAACTCCAGCACCACACCGGTTTCTAGATTATGGAAAACCTATCTGGCCATGCATTCAGTTTGAGTGTTACAAGATATCTAAACAGAAAAATGTGGTTGCTCATTTGGCAGCACTGTTTCCCAGTTTAAACATTCAAATGCCTTCGTTAAGGAGGAGTCAATACATTCTTAAAATTAATGAGCTATAAGTGTTTCAGATGAGATAGTTATTAAAAAGAGGAAAGGGGGAAAATACTCGAAAGAAATTCACAAAGTGAAACAGTTCAATTTGTTTTAAAGACTGTAGTGTACCAGCTCTGACATAAACGGTTCTCTGTACCTTGTACTCCTAAGTATTCTGCTCAGCTGCTGTGGGTTAATTTTTTTTCTCCTCCTCTATAGAAGAGTGCAAGTGTTCCATAGTCAGCTTATTTCTGAATGCTGTCTTGTATGGTAGAAATAATAGCATATGTTTCATGGAAGCTTTTTTTAAACTTCTTGTTAAAAGCTGAATATTCAAGTATTTAGGTTTTTTGAGCAGGCAGGGCTACCAAACTGCTATCAAACTACTGAAGAGCTGAAATTTCTCTCAGGCTGTGCATTTTTACAGGAGGTGCTGATAATCTTTTATGACTTCAGGTGACACTATAGTAAAAAGGAGTTGTATCCCTGTTGCTGTACTGGATGTTTGAATATCTGCCTGTTGCATGTTGAGGCTATATATTAATTTTTCAGTTTTAAAGCTGGTGATTAGCAGCTTCTGTTGCTCACGGAAAATGCAAACCTTGCTTGTGCTTTCTGTGTGTCGGCAAACATTCCATAAGAAACTTCTGTGAGACTCCTGCTGAAGTACAACTGCTTTAGGTCTGGTAGATAAATCTAGATTGTCAGCCACAGGTGTCTGCTTTTATTCCTATATTTGACAAAGTGTGTAAAGATAGAAGTATTTATAGTAACTGCTAAAGCTACTGTCTTCTGAGAAGGTTCTCCAGACATAAAAGGTCACTGGAAGTGCAGTGTAAGGTTGTCTCTTCATTCCTCTTCTTTAAAATTCGTCTATCTTTAAACTTCATGCTTTATAAATACAAATGTGTGCTGAGTGCTAGTAAATTCTTTGCATTATGGGATAATCTATTTTTACTCGTGCAGGGCAGGTGAGTTACTCAGCCCCATGAAGGATGGCTGGATGCTTGTCTGAATTCTTTTGTCATGCAAAGTAAAATTATTCCAAGAGGTTTTTTGTATATATCTATTCTCCCTTTGAAGCTAGGAGTAATGCATTTGTATCATGACAGCTTGCTTGAATGCTTTTAACAGTGCAGAGAGAAGGTAGAAATATTAATTAGTACCATAGAGAGGTGTCAGCTGTCTATCACAATGGCAACTGGCATGTTTGTCTAGTACTCATGGAAGACTGCGAACTGAAATAGGGATATATGTCAATAGCAGAAACCAGTCACAGAATTACAGACTGGTTGAGGTTGGAAGGGACCTCTGGAGGTCATCTGGTCTAACACCCCTGTGTTCAAGCAGGGCCACCCAGAGCCGGTTGCCCAGGACCATGTCCAGATGGCTTCTGAATATCTCCAAGGATGGAGACTTCACCACCTCCCTGGGCAGCCTGTGCCAGTGCCCGGTCACCCTCACAGTGACAGAGTGTTTCCTGATGTTCAGGGGGAACCTCCTGTGTGTCGGTTTGTGCCCACTGCCTCTGGTCCTGTCACTGGGCACCACCAGAAAGAGCCTGGCTCTGTCCTCTTTGCACCCTCCCTGCAGGTATTTATACACAGTGATGAGATAGATCCCCCTGAGCCTTCTCATGTGCAGGCGGAACAGCCCCAGCTCTCTCAGCCGTTCCTCATAGGAGAGATGCATTCTTGTCCCGTCATCTTCCTTGTGGCCCTTTGTTGGACTCTCTCCAGTATGTCCATGTCTCTCTTGTACTGGGGAGCCCAGCACTGGACACAGTCCTCCAGGTGTGACCTCAGCAGTGCTGAGTAGAGGGGAAGGATCCCCTCCCTCGACCTGCTGGCAATACTTTGCCTAATGCAGCCCAGGATACCACTCACCTTCTTTGCAGCAAGGGCACAGTCCTGACCCTTTTATTTCTGGGAGGGGATGAGTGTGGTATGTGAGGTGGCAATGGGGAAGTATTGAATGGGTAAGAAATGAGATACTGGTTTCAGTGAAGTATCTGAAGATTTTGTATCCATCTGGAGCAAGTTTAACTTGGCTGGTTTATTGGAGAATGGGGTGATCAAAAATGAGGGTTAAAAAAACCCTGCTTGCTTCTCTGTCAAGTTATTTCAGATATTTTTGTAGGAGTGTAGATGACAACTCCTGGGAATGTGTCCTATGCAGAACACTGTTCAGTGGGTGTAAGGACCATAAATACCTTGACCAAGCCTACAAATGCCTTTTTAAAAGTACTGTTTCTTTAAGCCCAAAGGTAAACTCTCATACTGACAGTGCTTTAGTTAGGACTTCAGCTGAGTGCAGATTGGCATGAAGAGTTGTAAAGAACTTGTAAATGGTGTGGAAAGGCAGACAAATACATCTATAATACACCATGTAATAAACCATGTCATACATGGTCTAGGTTCTACTATCATTTTTTAAAAGCTAAGTATTTAATTTAAAATGTTTGCTAATAGATACTTTCTTGACCAATGTCATAAGTAAGGACAGGTGGAATTCGGCTGAGTCTGCTTGAATCTGTTTTCTCCACTTGCATTTTTCCCCACAGATAGTGAAATATTTTGTTGTCAGAAAACCAGGAACCACTTGTATTTATAGATAACTGAAATATCTGAAACTGCTGTACTGCAACTTAGTGGGAAGAAAAAAATATCATTTTCGGGCTGTTTTCTTCGAAGATGGATACTCAAGCCAGCTGTTCCACTATGCAAGGCCGCTTTCACCAATAATCACAAGCAGCTTTCCCTTTCATCAATAGGTTTGAGTAAATCTAGCTTTGTGGGCAGAGCAGGCAGTAGGAGCCTAATCCTCTACAATAACATGTTCATACATATTAATAAATGCCTTTTTCTTTACCAGCCAAGTTGTGTAAAAGGCAATATTTTTAAGAGTTTTGACATCTCTTCCAGATTTTTGTATGTATAATGCAGTGCTAGCAACTGTGGATCTTTTTAATTCAGAAATATGGAATTTATGTTGTTTTTTACTACCTCCTTTCATCCAGCGTATTAGGGTCTACTTTTTAAATGCATTCCAAGCTTGGTGTCTTGAATGGGATAATTTGCGAAAGAATAATATGGCACAGTGATGTTAACTGGCAAATTACAATATATGCTGAAGGCCTCGTCTCTTGTGAGGTGAACTTCAACATGTTTGTTGAGACCACATAAGTTATTTTCAAGAAGTCTTTTTTTTTTTTTAAGCTTGTCTCAATTCATTCGAACATGGGTAATATTGATGGGCCTTTCTGTGGCTTTTCTTGAAAGCTTCTTAATAGTGGCAAGAATCCCTGAATAGGTCAAGCAAAGACTTTCTGTATTGCCATTAAGTTTATCAACTTCTAATCTATAGTTGTTTCTCTTTGAAGATGTGACTACTCAGTTGTTTTTTTTTTTTTTTTTCCTTGAAGCTAAGCTGTGCATCATGTGAACTACATTGTCTTGTATCCTTCCTACAAGAACTGAAGGTTAGCTTTACCCAGTGAGGAGACAAGTCATTAGTACAAGAAATCTTACACTTGTTATGTGTTTTGATTTGAGAACAGAATCACTCAGATTAGTCCTTACACAGTCTGTAAGATTATGTAATTAAGATTCAGCCTGAGTGACAACCCTGACAGCCTTCACAAAACAGCCTTGCTTTATTAGCACGCAGTGTTTTCGTAAGCATATCTGTGATGATCCTGTCTGCAGGGAGGAAGAGCACGAGAGCGTTGGTTGCCTGGCTGGAACAGAAGTGCAAGTCAGGAGTGAACTAACAGTGCACTGAGTCTGGCTTTGGAAAGTGGGAAGACACGATGCAGAGGATGGAAAAGATCATCAGCGAGTCCTGAACAACCTTAAAGCTGTTACGATTACAGGATTGTCTACTATACAGGACTCCTGAGGTTTGGGGACCAGTTTCTGGGACCCAAGAGAGTTGGACCGTAGAATTTTGAGTTGCAGCTGCTGAAATCAGAAAGAAGTAAGAAGAAATTTAGAAGATGAGCACTTGCATTGTTCTTTCCATGATTAGTATCAAATAGTCGTATCTGAATTTGCTATTAGAACTCTTCAGCAAAGCTCCTTCAGAAATACTGAATGATTATTACCTAACACAGTTACTGACTACTATAATTCAGTTATGTCTTAAGGCAAAGTGCCACCGTTTTACTGATCCAAGGCTCTGTGAACGAGAAGCGTGATGTCCTACTGGCCTCATTAATTTTCGCCAGTATACGTAAACTTTAACTCTTTCTTTATAGAAACTTGGACTTGCGCTTTCAAAGAATTTAATAAAATCAAGGGAAATATTATCTCATTTTTCATGTTGCTATGCTCTGCTGATTTAGTGTCTACCAGAGACTTGAAAGGCAGAAACTACAAAGTGATGTTAATCAGAGAAGGCTTTGAATTACTAGTAGCAAAACTTGGTAGGCTTAAGTGAATAATTAGGTGCAACTCCACCTGAAACATCTAGGCTGGTTAGTTTCTATAAAGCAAATCTTTATGAAACACCTGTGCTAAAGAATGTTTTGTACTAGCTGTTCTCTGGAGTATGTAGTAGAAGAAACTATCCTGATTTTATAGCTAGGAACTTTGTATTTGCAGAAGACTAGTTGATACTGAATTATTATAACCTGTTAAGTGAGTTTGAATTTAATATTGTTTCAAAATTCTTCTTGTTTTTTAGACCAGATTTTAATAGGCAATAGTCAAATCCTTTGGGGGGGGGGGGAAACTTGCTGCTATTCTATCAGATAATAATAAAGTGTAGAAGTGGGGCTAGAACACCTTTTGTTTCACAAATCAGTATCACCTCAGGTTTGTCAGTTCAGTAAAATATGAAATGGTATAGTGCATCTGCTCTAATTTGGTACAAGACTGTTAAAGGCTTTGAGTATGTTTTAAAATGCAGTGGTGAGTCAAGTATAAAAGTGTTTTCTACAACTGTTCAGTGCTGGGACAAGAGAAAAAATTGTTGGCACCTCTCCTGTATAACTGAGGAGAATGGTCATTGTCCTCAGGCAAGGGCATGTGGTGATACCAGTGACTGCTCTTTGTTCAGGGTGGGCTGGAGAAGCTTCCAACTATTGCTCACTAAATACTCAGATTATTTGCTACATGCCTCTGGTCTGACCGTTATTAATGTTGATCTAACCTGCTCTCTCCATGCAGCATTCTCATTACCAGTTTTTGTAAAAGTGGTTTTATTCTTTTCCCTAGCATTCATAGGGACTGAAAAATGTTACCAGTGTCTTTTTTAGAGGGCCAAGCTCCTGGAGCAGGGGAAAGCTGATGCCAGCATCTCAACAGAGCAAGCAAACGATCAGTGAAATGCCTCTGCCGGACTTTCTTACCCTGTGCTCTTGAGACAGTCATCTCTCATTCACTTCTCCTTAGAGACTTCTAGTCAGTGCAGAAGATTATTCTCCAAAATCCTCTTTTGAGAGCAAGGCGAAGAAAGTATGGGCTACTGTTCTGATCTTTGCTATGGAAAGGAGGATGCAACTCTGGTAGCAAAGTCTAGTTCTTTCTCTTCTGATACTTGAAATCCAAACATCAGGAGTTTGAGATGCAGCTAGTTGAAATGGAGCTGCTGATGTCGGACTTTCCTGTCTTATTCCAGGTGATGTGTGCTTCTTTAGTTCTCTCAGTAAAGTTACCTGGAAGGTGATTTTCATCATTGCTGAGTGTTGGGAGGGAGCACGTAGTTTGTTTGAAAGCAGCTGAAACTGAGTGCTGATGCTACTGGCGCACTGTCTTGCTAATGATTGTGCAGTACATCTGGGTGTTCTTTCATCTCCTTCCTCTTGAATTCAGTTACAAAGGTGCTGTTAAGCATCTCCTAGTTCGGTGATTTTTAGCACTTAAATTTGTGTATCTCTTGCTTTTCCAGTGGAGATCAGATCCATGCAGTATGTTTTCTCTCCAATGTTATGATATGTTCATTTAGAAGTAGCCTGTGAACCCCTTTAAAGTCCGTCATGGTGGTTGAGAGCTGCTGTCCCAAAAACTGTCATGCAGTCTGCTAATTGAGTCAGCCTTTCCTGTCATCTGTAGCTAGAATGCACCTAAAACTGAATGTAACAGCATCTAATTCTTGCTGGTTTTTCAGGTATTTTCAAGTATAATGGCTTTAAGGAACTATGTGAACAGAATATGTAATTAAACACAAAACTGAAGAGCTTTAATCTTGAGATTTTTTTTTTCCTTAGTTCCACATTGACTTCCTCACATTTAGTCTTGCTCAGTTCTCTTCTGCAAAGCTTTGTACTCGTTACTCTGTTTTGTAGGATGAGTCTTATGAAATAAAGCTGATTCAAAGTTGCAGTTGCATTAAACAGAAGGGGATATAAATAAAAAAGTGAAACATCTTTTAAAAGAAGGGGGATGGAGGAGGAATTCTGTTACTGGTGTAAACATAATCTCAAAATGCCATAAACTTTACTGGGAGTTTCCTGATAAGCTATGATCAAGTGATTGGAAAACCCCTGGTTCAGATCCTAAATAAACCATGAGAAGTGTTCTAATTTGGAGACCAACTGTAATCAGTCTTCATTGTGGGTCATAGCTAGTGACCTAGTTAAACACAGCCTTTTATTGGTGATAAGTAAGACATATAACTAAAAACTAACTTGGGTTTGAAATGCTTCTGGGTAATAATACATCCAATCTTTTATAAACTTTAGAAACTAAGGAGGGATTAATTTGTTGTCCTTTAGTGCACCGTCGAATTGGGCAGTTGATGGCTCTACCTTCCTGGTTTGTTTGGTTTGGGATTTTTTTTTTTTGGGGTGCCTTGATTCCTTATTAATCACCATAGTGAAAACATATCTGTATATGCTGATAGTTCTCTTAAGTAAGCTCTGACTGTGTGCTTACCATCAGGTCTCTTGATTGTTAAATAATAATTCTAATGTTGCATAAAGGCTAAATACTTTTATTTGCTGACTTCATCTTTAGGCTATTTTTGAGTCGCTTCTTTCTCAAAGCATTTAGTTCGCTTTTGGCACCACAGAAGTAATGTAGATGTACAAAGTAACAAACTAGCATCTTTTCTTTGGTAAATGTGGCTGAAGAACAGTTTTATTTACAGGCATATTATCAGGCTCCTATAGCTTTCTGTGCAAAGGATGGGAAGCTAGAAGCTTGCTGTTGTATTCCCAGTCCTGTTGATGTATCACTGTATGATTAATGACCTTCCTTCTAAGACTAGGAACACAAGAATAATGTGTGTTTTACTGATGCTTTCTAATCTTAAACTTGGTGCTTCAGTGGGAGCTTCGTCTGCAGTGAAGAAGAATTTTGTTTTAGAATGGTCATTTCTCCCTTTCCACCAAAAAAAAAAGACATGAACTTTACAGTTGAATGGAAGGGCAGTTTGATTTCAAAGTATAAACTAGTCTCTCTCTTCACTTCTTTCTTTTCTATTTCATAGTTAAATTTGGTTCCTATAGGAGTTGATCCTATTCAAAGGCAGAACTTCTGCTTTAAAGTGCTTGCTAGTGATGTCCTGAATTCTCAAAGAATTGTGAAAGATGGGCGTATGGACTGATCTGGAGACGTAAGGGCCTGAAATCTTTTGGAGCAATAATGGCTTGATCTCTTCTAGAATGACAAGTATGGGAATCCTACCATTTCTCTAAGAAGTCTTTTCTGTTCCTTGCTGTTTGTGTGGAAAACAATTCTGACACGTAGTTTAAACTTTCTTTGCTACAGTGAAATCCCATGGTGTTTGTGCTGTGCTTATACCTAACAGGTATGAGAACAAGTTTTCTTCTCCTTTGCAGATACTTTAAACTATATGAAGCCTGTAACTGTCCCTTTCATCTCTCTTAAATGCTTAATTTTCCTACCTAGTGATTCTGATTATTGGGAAAAAAATTGTCATATGACATGTCTTCTAGTGGTCTTACCTGGACTTCGGTAGGCTTATATCCTTCTGGAGAGTTGGTATCCAAAACTGGCCATAAAGTCTAAGTTAAGGACTCAGGCCGAATAAAACAAGACTTCAGTTAGTATGTGTACATCCTGTGTAAGAGGAGTATTGCAAGTTTAACACCTTTGCAAGATTTTTTATTTTTTAACTTCTCTTTAGATTCTCTTCTGTGGAATTGCAGTCAGCTACTCATTCCATGTTTTGTGCTTGTGCAGCTGATTATTGCTACCAGAGCATAATACTTCATGCTTATCCTTATTGAATTGCATCCTTTTTATTTCAGACCATTGCTCCAATTGGGCAAGAACTTCCTGAATTCTATTCCTGCTGTCCAGAGTGCTTGCAGATCATCTGCAGGTATAAAGATAGTCTGTACTCCACTGTCCAAGTCATGGATTAAAGTATCCTATAACACACTCGGAGGAGACCCCTGGAGAGCTCTGTTTGATGCATCCTTCCACCCTTCCACTGAACCATTGGAGAGCCACATGTACAGAGTAGTTATCAATGGTGGACCCGCTTTGTATAAGCCATGTTCTTGCTTACAAAAATGTCATGCAAGATGGCATTAAAAGCACTACTAATTTTATAACATGGTTAAATCTTCTGTGTTTTTTCTATATGAGGCCTGTTAACTTTTCTCAGAAGGAATTTTTGTCTGATGTAAGCTTCTGAAAAGGCCAACTGTGTTGGCTTGCTGCTGTCTAGGTAATAACAAATAGGTGGTTCTGCTTTGCTTTGGTTTTCCTCTGAGGTATTGAACATGGGTTGCCTGACCTGTTATTTTCATGTGCTTCAAAGACAGATGCTTAGGCTTTTTTAATCTTCTGGATCATTCCTGTTCTCAAAGTTAGTGAAAATATTAGTCAGTGATATTGAGAGAGAGAACTGACTGAGGTGGTCCAGTGTGAATTTTTTATTTTGCCACCTTGGGGGGGGGGAAAAATCCCAATGTGGTATTCATCATGTGTTCCTCCTCTTGTTGCCCTTAATTGCTGATATTGGTCAGTAGTTTGAAGATTGAAACATAGCTTGAGCTATGTCATGAACAACGATGTTACTATTCCTCCTTCAAAGGTAGTAGCTGGAAAAAAGGCATCTGTTCAGCAGCCTCTGTATGCTAAGCTGATACCCAGCACTTCCAAAGCCAGTATCATCATTTAAACTAAAAGGCATTTATCTGTATACTTGAAAATTTGCCACCTTTCATGGGCATGGTTTCTAGCAAAGCAGAGCTCTCTAGAATAACGTTTGTATTTGGCATATGCTTGTCCTGATTAATGGCAGAGGGAGGATACTCTTCTGAATATGAGGCGAGACTTTGGATGTAGTTTAGACTTCCCTTTTAAAGGGACAACTTGAAGTTTCAAGTATTCAGAGAACTGAATACATTCTCATCCTTTAAATTTAGATAAAATTTCTGTTGCATGAAAACTGTTAGAAACTATAGCATCAGAGTGTCTTGTGAATATTGACGTTTGTGAGCTTTTAAAGGAAATAAATACGGTATGTGTTGTAGGACCTCTCTGTAGAGGCACAGAGGCATTTTTTTACCAAGCGAGATATGGTTTGAATGTTTAAAGGTGCTAAGGTAGTTGTCTGACACAGTCTCTGGGACTGGAATCGAGCCTCTCTATCCTTGGGATTACCTGTTTTCCTCTCTCACCAGAGACGGAGGAAGAGAAGTGCCTGGTGTACCTCCTGTGGAAGAGGAGGTGGGCACTCGTTCTCTGGTTCAGTGTTAGGGACACCCCCTTTCTAGCTGGCTGTTGGCTCCGCTATGTCAATCTGCCAACAACTGGGACTGAGTCTTGACCGCTTGGACCCAGCCGTCTGCTGGGGAGGGGACCTGAGGAATCTGCTTTTCTGGTCCAGGCTGTCCCTACATTCAGTTAAGGCAGTGTCAGAAGGACTTCTGGTGTTTCAGCTGTGTGACACAGCAGCAGCAGGCCAGATTATACTACTTCTGTAAGCAGTTTTCTCAATCATTTCTGCAAACTGAAAGGAGTTTTTAGAAATTCTCTGACCTTTTAGTGTTTGCTGTGGTTAAAAATAGGTGCGTCGACAGTCTGAAACTCAGTTGTCTTAGTTCAGACCTGCACTTTAGGCATTATTCATGTTACCTCTGGATTTGCTTTTCCTGTCTAGGTAGCCCCCCCGCGCCCCCCCCCCCCCCCCCCCCCAAAAAAAACCATCTTGCTAAAATACAGCTATGGAGTAGAAAATGTTCTCTTAATTGTCTGAAGTAATGCAAAAGCGATTTCAACAGCAGGGAGTACAGATGAGAATTCAACGGGGAAAACTTTTTCATATCTTTCCAGATACTTGCTTAAGAATAGTACAAGAATATATAGCATATAGGGTATCAGTATAAAAATAGACTGTATGAAATACATGCCGTGTGGTTATAAACCACAACTTTTTATACCTAACAATAGCAACAGGGTTTTACATGCTACAAGTAAATTTATCTTAGAAGTTAAATGACTTTGTATTTACAGTCACTTTCTGAGGAAGAGACTTTTTACATATTCCTCACAGACAACTGAATTAGAAAGAAGAGCTTGAGCCAAGTCCTTCCCTTCAACAAAGGAATGCTCTCTTGATCTGCAGATGCCAATTGCTTTCCATATGTTAAGTCCCTGTATCACTCAAATGTCCTTTAGCTATTCTGTTGCTCTTCCTATAATTAGTTGTATTTAGTTGTCACTCAAGTGTGCAGTACTACTAATAAAAACAGAAGTAGTACCAACATAACGGCATGATATTTATCAGCTTGATCAAGCAATTTCTGTAGCAGGTTTTAAGCGAAATTCCAGAGTCATATGGAATTTTTTTTTTGAAGGGTAGAGTGGTGAAGGTGGGAGGAGGAGTGATAAACACTTCAAACAAGTGATTCCTGATCATTGCTGATGCACAAATATTGTTATCTTGTGAGGTTTTTGGTATACACCTGCCATGGGAATCCAATTACTTCAGATAGTGTTTTGTTATGGTGCTGCTTCTGTGATTTTTTTGTTTGTTTGTTTTGTTCTGTGATTTCAACTATACAGTAATTGTACTTAAATGGAAATAATTAAATAACTTGGAAGACAGTTGTTTTAAGACGTATTCTTGCCATAAACTTAGAAAAGGGATGGCACCTGTGCTTCTAATGTTGGTATAAACTTCTGATTTTAAAACTGGCTTTAAAAGGAATTTGAACTAATACTAGCTTTTCTGAAGATTTTCAGCTAAGCTGTTGCATTCTTTAGGGCTGGTGTAGCTATACCAACGTGAGGATGAACTGCAGTATTGATAAAAGGAGCTTCTAAGCTTAAGTATAATGCTCTGATACAGCCACTAGCAGTAGAGAATTTTGGCTTTGTGCTTCATCCAGTGTTTTGTAAACAATGAGTGTTCAGATGAGACTTTGGAGAATTAAGATCTTCAGATTACACTCTTGGTAGAGTTGCTATCTATGGGGCAAATGCACGTGGAAGGAGGAGGGCCAGGCTGCCTCAGGGGTTTGGCGCTGGTGACAGAATTTGTGCCATAGTGTCTGGTTTTCAGCAAGGTTACTGGAGCCTGTGCTGAAGGCTTGTGCGACTCAGGGTGGTAGCTAAAGCACTCCGATTTATGGCTTGGCAAAGTGCCTCCAAACAGCAGTTGCCCTATTGCACATCATGAAGGGGAAGCATGAGGATGACTGACAACTGCTTACAAAGTTAGTGATATTTTAGATTCCACTCTTCAATTTTAACTTGATCTGGTTTTCAGTTGTAACTTAACCTTTTGTAGCTTGAATGTAGCGTATTTATCTGACTTCTAGGTTCCCTTGGAGGACTCGTGTTTTGAATATAAAGTAGGGTGCTAAGTAGAATAGACATACTGGAGACTGTTTGCAGAGACATTTTGTGAAATACAAAAAATGTGAAAGGTATCTTTTGAATTTAGGTATGTATAGCATTAGAGTGGTATACAGCTTACCTATATGAGATGGTCAGCATGACGTGAGATGTTTCATTAATGGCTTTACAGATGTCTTTTTTACAGTAGCAACTTGAAATAGCATGAAAATCCATAGGGCTCAAGGATTACTTTTTCTTTTTGAATCGGTATGTCCCTAATGGAAACCCATAGAAACAGTAAGGCCTTTCAGTTATTGAACTATTCTTTAGGCATTCTGTGAAGCCTGTAAACTTTTGGACATAAATTTAACCTGTCTGGACCGCTAACTTACTTTGTGATGCAGGTTGAATAAGAGAGTTAGTATTTTTATTATGTACCCATTTTCAATATGTCTGTTTGATTCTTGGATCTCATAGGAATCCGTCAACTGCATTCTACCAAGCGTTCCATTTCAACAAGTTACGCGAGTCAAAGACCTTCTGGGATAGGTATGAATGCTTAAGTATGGAATGCATACGTGCTGAGGTATGCATGAACAGCTTCGCTCTATGCAAGTTTCTCGTCATTTTTGTTTGCACAGAACTGCTGCTTGTGTTTAGAACTTTATATTGGACTTCTGCAGCCTGAAGGTCTGAAAGCAGTCATGGAAGTGAAGTATTCGTACTGAAACTTAAAACCAAATAAGTCTAAAATATGACATGACATTTTTTTTTTCCTTCTTCCATTATGCATGTATCATACATAATATGTAAGCTGAAAGAGTTTAATGCTACTCAGCTAATGAGCTGACCTGCACTAAAATATTTATAGCTTCCTTTTCCAGAAAAAGGAAACTCCTTGGCATTGTGGCTATTGAGTCCTATATTAGAAAACAAGTTGTGAAAATATTATATTTAAACACAATTTTGGCAAAGTTAAAATCTTTCAGTCTCAAAACCAGGAAAGGAAGCTTTCTGGCTTGCTTTCATTCTGCTTAAGTAAAGCTAGATGGGGAACAAATGTGAACTGTGACAAGATACGAGGACGAAGGAAACCTACTAAGTTAGCATTGAACTCATGGCGAGAAACTGCAATGGAAGTGCAACAAAGTCATATCTCTTATGGATATGACTTGTCAGAAATGCATTACTAATTCATCAGTAGCTGCAAACTGTTTCTTTCCCGCACTTTAATGATTTTGAAGGGGTTTTTTTTTTGTCAGCATTAAGTTGAAGTCCTAGTGATTATGTGACTTCATGCCTTGTGATGCTCTGGCTTGTCACAATACTTCTGCTTAGCAAGCTTGGTAAAAGCTATTGAAGTATTGATAACTATTTCATCATTGTACTGGCTGTATTTGACTTGAGAGCTTTTCAACTTGCAAAGCTTAACTGAATCCTTTAAAGTTTGCTTGACAACAATTTGTATACCGTACAACAGTGAAGGTTAAAAGTAATGCTGATGCATACTGCTCTGTTTTTTGCTGAAGTGCTAGCATTAGGCTAAGTTTCAAAAGCACATCTTTTCTAGCAGAAACTTGTACAAATTTGCATTTTTGCTTTAAGCGGTGGATGATACCACTTTCCTGTATTTATGGGACAGAGTTGGTATTTAGGTTCCAAGGACTTCATTATTTAACTGAAATAAACTTCAGGGCCTTGAATACAAATTTGGTAGTTAGACCAAAATCTTGCTTTAAGGTCTAGCCTTCATTTGTTTCTCTATTTTCATGTCTCTTGACTTGAAATAATTCTTAAGATGAGGAAGCTGATTCAGAAAACACTAAAATCAAATAATGATTGAGGCTTCACAAGTCTGAGGTTTATGTAGAATGTCTGAAGCAAGTACTGGAAGCATGGGATATAGAAAAACATTAAATTCAGGTAGAAGAATGTAAATGGCTTCCTTTAAAATAGTCTTGCATCTTTGCTGTTGAGCACTTTGTGGTAAAAACAAGTATTTGTAAAAATGTAGAAGCAAATTCATCAGGATCAATGCAAGTTTTAAACTTCTAATCTGTTCAAATTCCAAAGTCTTTGACAGGGTTTAGCAGGTTTTGCATTTATAACCTAGTTATTAGATTTTCTTAAGATCACATTATGTAGTTTTGCTTTACTAGATGACTGAAACCGAAAAGCTTTAAGAATAAACTTCCAATGAAAACCTAATGGAGGGAACTTCAAGGGCATAGCCAATAAAGCCAGTTCTGGGGAGCACTTGAGGGGGTAGGGCCATGGTGGATCTCAGTTGTGTGGCTCTGCCAGCAACGTGCGTCCTGGCAGCAGCAGGACAGGAGACTGATGGTGCCCTGGTAGCTCCGCTTTGCATAAGCCTCTGATGCCGGTGGGGATCTGTTGTCTGACTTGAAGAGCTTGATGACAAGTATGATGGTTTGGGGCACTTTTTTTGTGATCTCCGTTTTGTGAAAGAGAAATCTCTGCCATGAAAACGATAAGCTCATCTAATTTCCTCAGAATCCCTTTGTTTCCCCATCCCAAAATGGGGGGTTAACACACTGCAAAACATGAGGATCTTAAGCCTGCTGGCAGTAGACTCTTTAATTACCTTTTGCAGCTCCTTCAGAGGTAGTTTGTGAACCTCAGGGGCTTGAGTTAGGAAACTTTAGTGTAAACATAATAGAAAATCTTCCTGTGTAACTTCAAATTTTTTTTTTTTTTTTCCAAACAAGTACAGATTATTCTCCTGTGAGCAGCCGTCTCTTGGGACCATTTGAGATCTGCAAAGCTTAACCACATGCTATTGCAATAGCCAGTAAAAGATTGCTAAATCACTCCAGTAAAATAGAGACTTGTTTATTTTTCACTAATGCACCATGTCAGGGAAGAGAGCTAGTAACATTCAAACCATTAAATATTAGTGAAATACTAGTTGTTACTGACACCTTTGCAGGAAGCCTGCAAATGTTTTTCTGGATAGTGTTCACATAGGTGTTGCTAAGAGCACAAGTCTCATGAGTCTTTCTTTTCAACTGGCATGGTTACTGAGAGGATTAAGGAGGGGAATAATGGCTTCTTGGCATACTCACATGAGTCTGGATGACTGCTCTTCTGTGCCTGGATTGCCTTTGTATGCTAATAGTGCCATAGGAGCTTTAGATGGGTTTGCCTGAAACAGCCATTGTTGCTATACTTGAATTTAAAGCAGTAGGATTTATGTTTCCATTGCATTTTTGTGTGAAGCATTAAACCTTCACAATATAAATTAACTCATAAAATGTGGATTTTGTCCCCACACTAGCATCCAGATAAATGTATTCTAAGTGTTGCTGGTAAACATCTTTCTTCTTGCGTAAATGTGATGAGTTAGACAGCATCTCTTCATGTGATGGATTTTGCCAAACTTCCATTTCCCTATTCTGTGCCTTTCTGTTAAAGAAGGTGCTCCTCCTGGAGACAGGAGAAAGTCAAGAGTTACACACCTCCCACTTTTTGATTGTAGCCTTATCTGGAGGTTCTTTTAGGGGTGAGACTTTTCTGATTTGAAATTAAAAGTCTTAAACTCCATGTGAAATTTAAAAAGAGTCTTAGGACAAGGCTGACATTTCATGTAACACACTGATCCAGTCGGTGTTGTGGTTAACGTGTTTCTTCTTGATGCTTGCTTCTCGTGGAAGTGGTACGCAATGTGACTGTCTTCATGCATAGGGAAGAGTGTTTGGTTCATTAGTGTAACTCAAACTTACCAAAACTATGAAGGAGCCACATTTTTCTTTAATGTCACCTCCCTACCCCCCAACAAATCCAAACCAATTCAACTCAAACCACATCTTGGTTTTCCCCAGAAGTATTCTCTCTTTTATAGAGCTCATGCGTTACTTCTAAGATTAATTACGATGTTCTGTTGAATAGTTGATCTTCAGAGTTTCATGTAAAACTGAAGAAAACGTAACTGTCCTATGGAAGCAAGTACTTCTCTGTTTGACGGAGGAGCTGACTAATGTGGAGCTTAAGTAGACTTGCAGGGAAAGCCAGGCACCTGCTGGTAATTCTGAGGCTGCGAATTCACTGCCTCAAACTTTCTCACATTCTCATGTGGCTTTGACAAAGAAAAACTACGAAAATCTGAAATACTCGCATAGGTACTCTTTCATGGCTGGGTAGCTGATCGTATTGGGAAGCTATAATTATAAAATCTCATAATTGGATGGAGGCTAATTAAACGTGCCTTAACTGTTTCAAGAATAGACAAGGTTTCTCTGGACAGACTAAATAGCTCAGCTAGTGGTAAGACATGAAGAGTGGCTGGTTAGGTGACTACGGTAGCTCATAAATGAGTAAACCAATGAGGGGAAAGAATAAATTAACACACTTACTGTTTTAGTGAGTAAAACAAATGTGGGAACACTTCAAGGTACCTTACTGTTCCTTCCAAAAAGGTTGCTTGGTAATTTGATTTAAAGCAGTAGCAATGAAAGAGCTAGGGGAGATGACTTGGTTCAGGGATGTCTGTCTGAGACTGCAGTGTATAACGTCTTTTCCGCTTTAACCTAAAGCGAAGTAGATCTAGTGCTTTAAAGGAAGAGTTGTCTTATAGAGGCTATTGGACAAGACTCTGGCTAGCATCAGTGTACCCTTTTGTAGTCTGTTCTGCAGACAGTCTTTTCCACTCTTGCAGGACTAGCAACATTGAGTGATAGGTTTTATGTATCTAAAAGCATGAGATGAATAGTACAGTGATGCTAAAATTTAAAAGAAATATCAAGAGCAAGAAAAAGCAAGAGAACTCGTACATTCTGGCAGTCTTTTGGGGGGTGACTTGCTGCTAAGAAATTCCTTGGGAAAGTAGCATGCAGATAATCAGTAATACGGCTGAATACAGAATATGTTTTTTGTTACTGACTGAGAAACTTGAAGCTTCAAAATTAGTTTACATCATCCAGCCAGTACGATTTGCAGTCTCATTTAAATGTGAAACGCTATTAGCTAGTCTAGTACTTGACAGTGCCAAAGTAGGGCTGTTTATAACTCTCATTCCTAATGCATCCAATGTTGGCGTAAAATACACACTGTATTGAGGACTGTGGAATCTCTAAAAATGAACCACTGTGTTCTTTTTTTTTAAGCATACAGAGTGAATTAAGCTGCAAATGCCTTTATTTTGAAGTTTGATTCCTGGTCTTTCTACCTAGATTTTTAAGTGAATTTTGAAGTTGAGAACATGTGTCTTAGAAGGATGATAGTGATATCTAAAGACATTAATGGTGATTACACCAAGCTGAGTACAGTGGTGCTTGTTGAATTCACCACTGAAATAGATCTTGGTGCCTATGAATGTGAGGTGATGTTGAAGGTTAAATTTTCCTCCAGTCATTAACAAGTTAACATTAAGACGTTAACCTTTTTTGCTGTCTTCTGATCCACTCATCCTCAGGTTTTCCGTTAGTCACTTATTGTATTTGCTTTCCCATTCCGTGAACAGTGTTGTTCAAGTTTTGGAATAGTCTATAGTAAGTAAGCTTTCTTGAACTGCAAAATTATGCTTTGCAAAGAACACTTGTTTGATCACTGAAAATACAGATATTATATAATGAAGTTGTACACTGGTATGTGTTGTGCTAACAGGGCTACCAAACACTTTTTTTAACAATATTATAGCTTGTTGATGATACTGAAACATCTTTCCGATCATATCTTATCATACTCTTGGGATACCATGTCTCTATAGGAAAAGTTTTTGCAGCAATGAAGTCAGAGTTATGCCGAGGCTTTTAAGAATGCGATGCGTTACGGAAAGTATGATTGCTGTATATTGTGTAACATGCATTAGAAATCAGACTTGCACTTAGACTTACCAGTTCTCTTTCCATTTTCTTAATCTGTATGTACATGATTGTCCAAGGCACTTCTCTCACTTTGCTTGCAAGACATTTGAAACAAAAAAATTACAGTGCTATTCTTGAGTTGTAGGCATATACGAGAAAAATACCTAAAATACAACGTAAAGGATTCTGAGGTGCAAGCTGTAAGTACTTGATAAAACACTTTGTTCCAAACACTGTATACCTGATTGTGAGCTATAGCTAAGCAGTGTTACTAGCAGTCAAAATCTAGTTTTCCCCTTGGTCTTTTGAAGTAAAATGTGAAAAAATTACATTTAAGCCACTAGGATTTTTTTACACAATCAAAATGAGGATTTCTCAGACTAAATAGGGTTTTTGCCTATCTGGTGTGTAAGGTAGAAAAATGTTGGGTTTACCATCCATCTCTGGAAATGGCAAACTGTACTTGGTGATCTTTGTCATTTTTGCTGACTATAAATCTTGCCTTGTACTTGATGGGCTTCAGGGTGATCTTGGTATACCAATATAACCTCTTTTTGGTCAGAGCCTTCATTTACGTAACCTTATCTTGGAGGTCCAAGTCAAACTGAATTTTTCTCTTAAATTACAGTGTATATGTATGGTAGCTAGTTGGCTGCAAAAGCTCAGTTTGAGGTGGGGATGGGAAGTTTGCAGTTAAAAAAAATATTATATGCCTAATGCATCCCTTTCAACCACCTATGTTACTTGATGTGGATTTTTGTTTATGTATTACAGCTTTGACAATAACTGTCAGACTTCTCTAGTTCCTGGAACAATCAACTTTGTCTAAAAGCATGGCATAGTAATTGGTCTTTTTTTTATAAGAGATAAATAGTGTCTAACTCAAGAATTTGCAGGTTGAGGCATTGAATATAGAGTGGATGGTGCACTCACAGAATGTATCAATATCTTTCCAGTTATGACATCTAAAAAGACTTATTTGAGAAATTTTTTTTTTCCTGGCCTTTTCATAAGGACTGGATTGTATCTATAGATTTCATTCTGCAGCCATGGGATAAAATATTTTTATGCAAACTGGGATTTAATATCAACAGCTAAGGATTTGAGAAAAATAGAAAATCTTAAGATTTGGCAGCATGTTTGGACTGTACCGTAAGAATAGCTGGCACTGGAGTACTCTGGGTCTGAATGTTTCACAGGAGCTATTTGTTGTAGGGAGCACTATAAAATGAATAAAGGACAGAATCGTATGGGAATTGTGCTAGCATAAAATCTAATTCTCATATGCTTTTAGAAAGTGAAATGAAATATTGTCATCAGGATAAAACTGCAACTGACTAACTGAAGGCTGCTCTGTCAGTGCAGAACTTCTGGGGTNTGAGCAGGATGGACGCTGGGATTTGTGCAGGGAGCAGGTCTGGAATCCTGACTCGGTACTTCGATAATAGCGTAAGCTGCTCTGGGGATAAGGGCAGCGTGAATATTGAAACATATAAAAGTGTGTATAAACTACTTATGGCTTTCAGCACTGTCTATTATTATCACTTTAAGTGTAAAATATGGGTGGGAGAGCAATAGTTTCTCTGGCTGCATTCAAATCACACTTATGGGGAGGGTCAGTTCTTATACCCACGTTGTGAACGCTGCACTCATTTAAAAGGCAGACGAGAATTTGGAGCACAAGGTACAGGATGAGAAAGGTGTTTCTGCAGCATGCCATGCAGGTACGAGTGTTTCAGGTGATGAAGGGGAAGACTGCCTGTCTTCCACTCAAGAGGCTTTTTCATGGAACTGATTGAATGCCTTAACTTTGAGTGGTGTAGTGAACTTTATTTTTTAAATAACCACACTGCAAAATAGTTGAAACGGGAATAGAACAAAGTCCCAATCTGAAATTTAAGTAGAAAAGTATTGACAAAAGGTGTATAATTACGCTGTAAAGACGCAGAAGCAGATCACGCTACAAAGTATGCCGTTTGCTTTAATTTTGCTCCTCTTGTCTGTATCTCTTCAGAGCTGCCTCACCCGACTTCTAGAGTGGTGTTCATGAAAGGCTGTGTCAGGGACATGGAGCAGTCTTGGGGGTTTCAATGACTCTTGAACACAGACATTTTTGGCAGTTTCAGATAGATCTGAAACACGTTAATTCAAGATGGAAAGGAATACTTAACCTTGTCATGAATTATAAATACTTTTTATTCTGAGGAGGTTTACCACGAGTATGGCTTGAAAGAGGCTTGGAAGACAGTAAGACACTGGAACAATTTTCTTGTGAAACGGGTGTTTAGCACTTTTGTTTTAGATTACAAGCTTTGTTCAATTCAGAAATAGAGGCTGTTACTCCCTGAGCCTGAAAAGCTGATTCCTTCCACTTGTAAATGCTTGGTGCTAGGTACTGACAATTCTTGTGAGACTTGTTAAAATGGATTTCTCTAAATAGTGTCATATTCTTTCAATAGCTGAGCTTTGCTTCATGTATGTAATTAATACTGCTGAGCATATTGTCAATACTCATTTTAAAAAGCCTGAAGTAGTTTTTTTCTTAACACTTGGTTTCAGTGAGTGTTACGTATTTTCAGAGAGCCGAGTTTCCAAGCATGGCTGCAAACCTTGCATTTTTCCCGTACGTCAACTTTTTTTAAACGTAGCTGTACACTGCTGATAGCAACTTCCATTGCTGGGGAGCATTATCAGTAGTTATCACTGGCAGGCCTGGTAAATAGCCCAAGAACTGCCGTCTTATGTCAGACACGGAGATGTGGAGTAAAATCGGACCACTGAGACCTAGTATGGGAGGGCGGATGTGGAGACTACGGGACCAACAGAGCATGTGTGTGGATGGAGCATTCTGTGGCTGCTGTGGGGGTGTTTCTCCGCTGTAGTCGGTGGTGCAGAGTGCCCTATCTGACCTCCTGGGGAGAGCTACAGCTCCTGTCCAAATGGAGAGATCAGAGTCTGCGAGAGAACAGGGACACCCCCAGCCACCCAAAACTCCAACTCCAGAGAGTTACGAGTGAGTAACTGGCTTGTATTCCTGTATTGTGACTTGAAAACAGACCAAAAATATTAAGGCCTGGATTGCCGTAACCCGGGATTTAAAGATTTAGTTCAACATTTCGTTTTGCACAGTAAATACACATTCTTACAGTGATGGCTGAGATGTTTTGTTGGACTGTTCTGCACTAGTATGTCTTTGGAACAAGACTGACCCTAACTGTAACCAGCCAACTGCAGTGCATTTCTTAGATGTTAAATGTGATCTAGTGAGAATTCATTGGAAGTGAGTAAGTGTGCTCATGGAGTTCAGGGCTTTGGTAGTGTCTTACTCTTCTGTTGACTACTGCCATTCAGTTGCAAAATTGTAAACACAGTGCTGATCCAGGAACTTTTTAACTGGAAAGTAGTCTTCAAGTAAAGCCAGAGAACAAATATTATAACAGGTTTTTTCTTCAATGCTTTATAAAAGCAATTTAGCAGAAATAAAACTAGAGGTAAGGACCTCATGAATATCCCATGAACCCCTGTTTTCCCCAGTGAAGAAAGCTGAAAAATGAGGCAAGGAATCAAAGCAGTTAATTTACTGTTTATTCTAATGCATTTTTCTGGTCATGGGTGTCATAAGCGTAGTCTGAGGAATTATAAACTGAAGGAGCAGTGTCTCTTAAGAGCTCTAACTGTACTGGGCAATACAGTGTGCATGTGGGGGGGACCCCATGATTGTGTACTGACTTCTTGAATCTGAAGCTTTAGCTTTCCAGTGAAAGCATGTTCTAGGAGTCCTGCAGGTGCCAATGGGTGCGTAGTTTTAATTGAATGATACAGTAATGCTCACAAAGTTTTCTCCTTATATTTACAGTGCATCTGGTGCAAGTGTTGTTGCCATTGACAACAAAATAGAACAGGCAATGGTAAGTAAAAAATAAGTTATTTCTAATAGGATTAGTGGTTCGTCACGGAGCGTAAGTTTCCAGCTGTATTGTGTTTCTCTGAGCCTGTAACATCCCTTCAGCCGGGTCGGACTAAGACCATCGTTTGAAAAAAGGATTTTCTGTATCAACTATGGGATGACCACAAACCATGATTGCCTTTACTGTTGGCCCAGAAATGCTCTTAAATGAATTTCCCTACAAATTTCTGTGAACAAGCTGATTGAACTTAAAGAGGCGCTGAAAATAAATAGCGCATTTAAGTCTCTTACTTTGGCGAAGTTCATTACTAGTTTTTCTTAGTTGTCACTTATGCTATGCCATCCTTAACATTTTGTTCAGCTTCAGTTACACCTGTTTGATTTTTTGCTTCTGCCGATTTAAAGGCTTTCGTACTTCTTGGTTCTCATACACCTCAGTGCTTGGGATTGTGTAACTTAGACTCCTACCTCCAGGTCCCAGCTTCAGAGCTGATGCTTTCATTCTGAGTAGCTGGAACGTAATTCTAGTCCTTGTCTTCAGTGTAACCGAGGTGACTAGAACTTAATGTTGAATGCTGGAAACAAAGCTTTTGATGTAAGGGCCACTTTACAGTGAATAAAAGGGCTAGGTTATTTGATCTTGAAGTCTAATTTATTCATATATTTTTAGTAGTGAGTGCTTTAGTTTTCCAGGCTTACCACTTAATTCAGTGAAAGCAGTAAAATAGTAAATCCTGGGGTTGGAGTGGAATGAAACTGTTCTTTCACTTGTTGTAACTGTTAACTTGTTCTTCACAGGATCTAGTGAAAAGCCATTTGATGTATGCAGTAAGAGAAGAAGTGGAAGTCCTGAAGGAACAAATAAAAGAATTAGTTGAAAGAAACTCTTTACTTGAACGGGAAAACGCACTGTTAAAATCTCTTTCAAACAATGATCAGTTATCCCAACTTTCAACCCAACAGGCCAATCCTAGTAGCACTTCACAAGCGCAAACAGTGATAGCACAGCCTCCGCAGCCAACGCAACCTCCACAGCAGCCGAATGTCTCCTCAGCGTAAAGCTTTCTTGCCTCCTTTGAAAACAAAAACCTGAGAGCAGTCTGTCCTTGTGTGCCACTGATGTTCTTTCCACTTTATATGAAAGCGAGTAGCCATGCTTCTGTTGTGTGTTTGGCCTTTTCAGTATTAGACAATCATTCTACAAGAGCTGTCCCTCACTGGTATATCATGAAGTGCAGTTGGTGTCCGTTATGTCATCAGTGCACAAGGGAAGTCGTAGAAGGAGTTATTAATGCAAAGAATGCATTTGCTTGGTGTGCAGGAGTGAGGTCTTTACGAGCTTTGGTGGCTCTCCAAGGTTTCCATTTCCCGTGGATTACTTTGAGCCTTGCTATCTGGTAAGAAGTAACAATTCATCTTAAGAGCCACTGTTCTTTCAATATAAGTAACATTTGCCTACATTAGTTTCATTTATTTGTTTTATTTATTACAGGGCTGCTATTTTCATAATGTACATGAACAATGTCACAGAACTTTTTTTAATTTTTTTTTTAATAAATGTATGTATCAGTAAAATGATAGATGGGATTGCGTTTAATAGATAAAATGTTTAGGCAATAATTGAACAAAAGAATCCTGGCATATTTCTAACACTAATGGCAATTTACCTTTGGTATTTATTTACGGTAGTAAAGATCCAGCTTGAATGTAAATTTTGTATAGAGTGTAAGTATGAAGACCATAGTGCATCTGTACAGGTAGTCACCAGTTATTGTGATATAATAAATAATTGATGGGCTATTTTGATGAAGAAAACTTTGCTCATTTCTGTTTCTACTTTCTAATAGAGAGAAATTGCCATGATTCCTCTGCTTTTTGACATTTCGTATAATTTTCTTTTTTTGGGTGGGAATAAAAAGCTGTGAAATTGTTCAACCTACTTTGTAACCAAAGAAGCAAAGCTGTGTAATTGAGGTTTTTTTTTATTTTATAATGCACATTCTTTATGTATTTTTATTTAGTGTTTTCTCATTCACAACTTTCTTTGCTGTCTAGCATGATCTGCATGACCTATAATCTTTGAACCACTTTCGTACCTCATGTTTTTATCCAGCACTCTTATTGTAATATGTAATAGTCTGTGAACAATGTCAAATAAAAAAAGGAAGAACAGCTGGTGTTGGTGGAGCTGAGCTAGTGTGCTATGCACTAGTTGTTTAAAAAAAAAAAAAATAAATGAAGTGAGCCATCTTTTGTTCATTTAAAATGGTGTTTTGAATTTCGTATGCAGAAAACGTTTTGTTACATTGCAGATTTTAATGTATTTAATAAATGCAACATGCAGATTAAGTGCAGTGTATACTGAGTATTTAAATTAAAAATGTACATTTCATAAATACAGTTTCAAGAGAGACCATCATTTGTGTAAACTAACGCAGTGTGTCAAATTGATGTATAAATATATATATATTTTAACACATTTTTCTGAAATTAAACTGCAGTTTTGTTGAATTTTTTTTGGCTGTAGATGTTGTTACAGTGTAACTAAATTCAGTAGCACTTTTTTTTATTAACAAAATGGAGAAAGGTACCTTCAGTGAGCCAGTAATAGAATAATGCCAAAATTACAACTGCTTCTGTTGCAACAGACTTTTTTCTTTTATTCTAGGAAAAGCATAATTCTGATGCTGTCAGTGACCCTATTGGTTTTGGTTTTGCAGTGATATATATAAATTAATATTTGGCTGTGTGCTGGGGTGTTGAAACAGTTTGGTATCTTGGTGTGTTAAAACCAAGAATTTAGTTTTGAGAAACACCTACAAGAGCAAGCTGCACAGTGTGCCTTCCCAGGCAGGCGTCATGGGCTCAGCTCTGCGTCGTCATCCCAGTGTGCTGCAGTCCAGTTCGCTCTTGAGCCTGTACCTATTTTCTCAGGTTGCCTGCAAATGTTTGCTTCTATCTTATCCTTGTATATGTCTAACTCTGGTCAGGTTTATGTGTTAGGTAAAACAAAACAAAAGGAGCAACACTGGAAACTGCAAGTTTTGGTGTCTTCAGAGCTCAAGGAAGCATCCTTGTCCCATGTTCCAGAAACTTAGAGCATCACACCTTCCTGGTAAGCATCAGTTCACAGCACAGTTCAAAAAAGCCATGTACATGTGTGTATGTTTGTGTGTGTATATATAGATAAAAGTACTCACTGAAGTAATACACTAAAATGATCTTCAGTTACAGATTGGTGCGCTTGGCCTGCTAGAAGCACGCATATATGCTGCTGTAAATCCTTTAGTGAAACAAGAGCTTTGCATGCAAATTAGAAAACAAAGCATTTCAGTAGCTAAGTGTATTTTCCCCATAGTGTGATCAATAGCTTACTCCAGCTATACAGTAAGGTTGTAGCTGGTTAAGTAAAAAGGGAAAAATTGGGGGACTTCTAAGAACAGAAGTCCTTCAGATGAATAGTTGATTAAAACTTTTATGGAGGGAAGACTGTAACTGTCAATTCATTCTTAAGGAGTGCAATAGAAAGGAGACATTTGAAACATGACTGAAGTTGTTAATATCCTGCTGATGGTAGAAGTAGAGAATCAAGCTGATGAGAAGACAGTCCTAAGCACTTCTGCGTTCCCGTGGAGCTGGTGTCTATGCATCTCCTCTCCCTCGTGTACATTTGTGACCTTGTTGTGTGGAGTTGTCTTTGTGTGAGTTCTGCTGCACAGCAGCAGTTGGATCCGTGTACACACAGGTGTTCTGGAGAGGTTTTTTCTCTGAAAGAAAAAAGCATTTAGTAAATCTGCTGAAAATAGGGGATGAAACAAAGATTAAACTGATCCTGTTAGAAATCCTTTGTTTGCTTCGCTCCACTCCTATCAGGTTTGGTTTTGGGTTTAGTTTTCTCCTAGTGCTAAGTTGTAATCAGCTCTAAATGCCAACTCAGCTTGCTGTGCAAGAACACTATAAAATGGCAGAAAAGGGTCTTTGAATTGCTGCTGTCTCTTCCCAAGAGGCAGTCTGAGGCTGCTGCCTGGGGAGAGAAAGGAATAGCAGTTCCTCAATGCAAGAAGATCATCTTGATGTTATTAAATGTTTTATTTTAGAGAGGGGGAAGAAAGGCTTGTTGACAAATGATAGTGTTACTGTCGGGCTGTATTGGCTGCTGCGCTGCTTTGTGCACACAGTGTCAGTCAGCTTCCTGCTGCTGTAAAGCCTTTCTTTGTTGTCCTTATGTGTGACGGCACCAGCCACGTCAGTCAACTGCCTGTCAGTGTTTGCATTGCGTGAGGCTGGGTGACAGAGATCTGTGCTCCCCATGCTTGTGGGTCTGGCTGGTGCTGCGAATGGGCGCTGGCAGCTGTGCCCACTGGTCCCTGCTGCTCAGGTGTCAGCTAATTGCTTTCGGGTGCTCTTCTGGGAAATGACTGTTCAGGGAGCTGTGTGTGAAAGTGGGCTCTTAAGATGTGATGCTGTCCTCTGTGGGAAGCAGTGTTGTTGCATATTCCTGTAATACATGTCTTTGAAATTATTCCATAGCTTAAGCATAATGAATAGAGAAGTAATTCAGCTACTGGACTTGCAGTGCTTTGAAATGGGGTTGACCTTACGGCTGTGTGCGTGCTTGGCACAGGAGGGAGGGAGAGCGCGATCGTGGTGTCTCTGCGGCAGAAAGCACACTAGAGCAGGAAGGTCTTAAAGCAATGATGCTTAGCTTTGTGGTGGCTCTGAATTAGCCCCTGCGTCTCGGAGACGATGTGACAGAACTTGCAGGGAAAGGCTACAAAAACAATGGAGGATGCGGAGGAAATGCTTAATGAGGAGAGCCTGAGAAGGCTGTGACTCTGGCTTGAAGGGGAGTAGGCTGCGGGAAGGCTGACACAAGCAGCTCAGTCTTCAGAGGTGGTGTCGGGTGAGGTGAGCACAGAACTGTTGTTCGCCAGATCTCACCTACAGGAAGCGCGTATTTTTTCACGTAGCAGAAAGTGAACTTTGCAGCCTGTTGCCACGGGATGTTGTGGGGGCAGGTAGGTTGTTCTAAAAGGGGTTAGGCACGGTCTTGAACAGCAGGTTGACGAAAAGGGATGTACCCTCTTACCACCCCCACGCAACGCTTCTGGCTGTGAGGAGAGGAGCAGGAGGGGAATGAACTGTAAAGGGTGGCTAAACTTGCCTGTCCTTCTTCATAGCATCTCCTACTGCCACTGCTCGAGACAAAGCACTGGGCTAGTCGGGGCCTGTCTTTTCTGAAAAAGAGCTTTACTCTTCAATAACAAATTCACAACGTTTTGTGGTCTGAGCTAAGATTTCAGTCAAGCAACAGTCTAGTAAATCAGCCCCCTTGAATTTTAGTTTGAGCAGGTTTCATTGCGTTTCTATTAACATGCCCCAGAAAGGCAAGTCACCTGGATCACTGGGGCGTGGGATGTGGCACTTCTGAGTTCCAGTAGCCAGTACAGCCATCTTTCCTCAATTTCGCCCCACCCCCCCCCAAGCATGCAAGGGTGTTTATTTCTGCTCACACTGTGTGATATGCCAGTTTCGTGGTTAACAAGTGGTTTTCTCTTTGTGGACAGTCTGCGTTCATGTTAAAGGACCACGAGTTTTCCCTTTCCTTTCTAAAGAGTGCTAGAGAACTGGCGTTTGGTGAAGTCCCAGGTCCTCTGTCTTTCCGTGGCATCTAGGCCAGCTCTTACTTTCCCAAGTACCAGCTGTGAGGCTCTGCCGCATGGTGGCTGAGGTGGTAATGCCATGTCTTCTCTTGTTCATCTGTCAGAGCCGGACTTGAGCAGGCTGCTGCTTTTGTAGCTGACGGCGAGAGCTGTGCACCCAGACCCTCGCTTGTCAGCCGTGGGCAGGAGCCCGAGCTTGTTGGGCACCGGCGTTGGGGGAGCTGTTGGTGTTTTTCCACAGATTCTGTACGAGGGGTAGGAATGATTTAATACCTCAGTGCCGCTGGGGCTGCGCAGTGCCGCTGAGTCATGGAGGATGCTGCCACGAGGATTGCTGGGGAGCTGGGAGATGCTTTCCTCAAACCCCCCAGAGTGACTGAGGGGGGGATGCAGGCCTCTGCTCAGCGAGGGGTTAACCCAGAAAGCGGCACTGCCAGAACCAAGAGAATTAATATTTAATGCGAAGTAAGCCTGCCGCTTTCTCAGCGCTTGTGTCTTAAGTAGGAAAAATTTCCTCCTTGGAGGCGCGACCAAGGGCTCGGGGACCCGCGGCTGGTCCGCGGGCCTGAGGGGCTGGGCCGGGGCGGGAGCGGGGCGGAGATCCCCGGCGGAGAGGCTCTGAGGCGGGAGG
>WAAD01012749.1:200772-217776 GCA_013389945.1 Fregata magnificens
CCCGCGGCCGGGCCTTCCCCTGGGGGTGCCGGCTCCTTTTCCTCGTCCCTTCCTCGCCTGAGCAGCCGCTGGCCCGCCGGCGGGCCTCCCCCCTGCTCCGCCGCGGGGGGTGCTCGGGGACCTGACGGCATGTTTTTTTAAAGCTTGCTTGTTCTTTTTCTTGGGTTAATTCTCTCGTGCGGCCAGCTGGTAGCCGATGAAACGCTCCTGGAGATGCTGTGCTAGAGGAGACAGAGCGACTGGGTGAGAGCAGGGCAGGCCCGTTCGCCTAGCTGTGCTTCCCCGGGGCTCAGAGCAGAGGGTGGCAGCCCCAGAGGCTTGCAGGACGTGGGGACCGGCCTAGCGGGGTCTCTGCAAACTGCTTAACAGCTAGCAGGAGCTCATAGCTGACTGAAGCATCTTCACTGCGTTTTGTGGGCTTATCACTGCGGTTTTTGGTGTTTCTTTTAAGAGTCCTTCTTCCTTTTCTCTCTATTTTACTTTTTAAGTTGTCCGTGATATAAGGGGCATGTATTTTTCCTTTCCTGTGTTTCTAAGCTTCACATTCCTGCATGTTTTATCCTCACTTGGGTGTATCGGGGGGCTACAGTTGTTCAGGGTGGATTTTGGACTGCTTGCTACTGTCTATAATCTATTGTAAATTTGGATCTTAATTTTTCTTGGCAGTCTGACAGCGTACCTGGAGAACAGACTCGAGGCAGGGGTGCGAAGCTAGTGGATTGTATTTAAAGCGCTGTTAAAACATACCCTTGAGGTATGTTAGGGGCATGGTGTACCCCCAATGAAGTACAGGGCTAAAAGGCAGATGGAGATTTGAAATCTATCAAAATAGTATTCTCTTCTATGTGATAAACTTCTGCTTAAAATGTTTTCCATTTGTTAATTTCTAAAGTGCTATGAGAGAGGCAAAGTAAGGATACTTGGCGGTTAAAAGAGCAGCTCTGAAGAGCAACGTAAGGATGTTTGGTGGCAGACGTTACTGTCGTCTGGGCGTTGCCTCACTAGATCTGCATGTGGATTCCATTGCGTGGTTCACGTGCGGACTGACCCGGCCGAGTGGGAGTGCTGCTGTTCTGCTGTCAGACCTCCCGTGCACCGCTGGCCCTAACGCTTCCTTGAAATAATACAGCTGCAGAGCCTGCAGCTTGAGCTAGTACAGATCTTGCTTTCTTGAGTTGTGTTTGTCAGTAAAAAATTGTTGCCTCAGTAGGCATCTTTGGTGTCCCAAGAAAACGCATAAAACACAGCTAATGCCTGCGTAACAATTGCCCATTTTGTGGTTTAATTTTGAATTCTAATATGCTTGTAATAGAACTACCTGAAAAAGAATTTGGTTTGTTCACTATGTAACAATTCCAACTGCATGATTTTGCATGAATCTGTCTTTATTTCTTGTTTGTTTTCTAGTGCCGTAAGCATGGCAATGTCTCTGAAAAAAAATGAAATTTGAAACACATTTTATGTTGATATTTCTTTCATGCCTTCTGTTTTCCAAGTTGAACTTCAATGTTGAAGCTAACAGGGCAAATCCTGTCTCATGTCAGCAAAAAAATCACTCCGACATCATCTTTATTGGGCAAATGCTCTTCCTGTGTTCAGGCAGCTAATCCTCGCTTTGGGGAATATCTAGGCAGCCCTTTTCAGCTCCATTGTGCAGGACTCCTGTGCAGCTCTTGTAGTGATGGAGAATTTTCAGCTTCTGCAAGTTAGGCTTCATGAAAGTGCCTCCTGCAGCAGGGTTGAGAGCCGAGGACCACTGGCCATTTTAGGATGAGATGTTGGCCCACCCTCCTTCCTTATGCAGGTGCAGCTCTTCTGTAGTTTGAGGTCATCCTGCGAGATGAAGCCAGACTCCTGTTTTGTGATATCCAGTGAGGGGGTGATGGGCAGTGGGCTCAAACTGAAATTCAGGAAATTGCACTTAAACGTAAGAAAAACTGTTTTACTGTGAGACTGAACAGGGGCTCAGGCTGCCCAGAGAGGCTCTGGATCTCCATCCTTGGGGATACTCAGTTCCTGGCCGGGCATGGCCCCGCAGCCTGGTGTTGCTGGCCCTACTGGAGCAGGGGAGGGGTGGGGGCCCGCCCCAGGGGTGCCCCTGCCTCAGCCCCTCTGCCGTGCACCTGGTTTGGGTCTGTCCCACCCTGCCTCGCTGCCCTTGGCAGTGTTTCTGCTACCTTCTTTGCACCAGTGCTCCTGTGGCAGAGGGACGAACCGGTTCATAAACCAACCCCACTGGGAAGGCTGCACTGCCTCTGTCCTGTGTTTTAATCCTGCAGCTGCCTTGGATGAAGCCAGGTGTCTCGGCACATGTTAGGTTCTGTATTTCCTTTACAACCCTCTCTCTTGTTTGCTCTAAAACACAAGCAGGGGAAAAAGTGCCTGCAGGTCTCAAGGTTCCTAAATTAGAAAAAAACTTTTGCTTTGGACTATTTTCGGAAAGTGAAATGAGTAGTTATTTGTCTATTTTTCCAGTGAGAGGATCCGAAGGGCTTTATATGGTGAATGGGCCACCTAGTTTCACGGAGAGCACAGCGTTTCAAAGGTACTGTTGTTATCACTATTTTTGATCTTTTGCACAAAAGAAATAATTTTCTAAAAGGTAAAGGTAGACTCTAGAATTGAAAAATGTATAAGTGTAAGTGAATTTTTTCTTACTGTCAATAGTTCAGAAAATTGATGGTTTTGAAGGCTTTACGCTTGCCTGACTTCTCAATAGCCAGGTGATAATCACTGAACAATTGCCGAGTAGATTGCAAAGTGCTGTTTGGGAACGCAGCAGGAAAATTGGTGTGTTGCTTTTTCTTTTTGTTAAAAATACCTTAACTTATGCAGTATGTTTGAATACTAATGGGCATTTCTTATTTCTTTAGGGACTCTGGAAAAAATTGCAAAGCTGTTGCTTTTAGCAAGGACGGTTCCCTCTTTGCCTGGTGCAATGGAGAAAAGTTGGTGCATTTTATGATATTAATCATTTAGTTTGTAGTAAATAAACGGAATCAGTTATGCCTCATTTACTCTTGCCTGTGTAAAGGCTATTGTTGTTAATGAAAATGTTTGCATACGCGCTTTAAATGCTGTTTATTTTTGCGTTATTCACAGTAGTGACTTTGTTTCCTGAATATCAGATGAAATATTTACTGGTTTTCTCATATTTATAATGCACCCATTCCTGTGGAATCTGGATATGCTTTATTTGGGTTTTTTGTTCATATTTCCCAGTATGACAGTACCTGGTTTTCTGGGATTGATCTATTAGTAGAGTTCACAGAAAATGAAGATGCTATGCACCTTATGTACAAATGCCAGAAGGTCTCTCTTTCTTATAGACCAGGTGCATTAGAGTTTACTAGAGATTGTCCTTTACATAAGAGTGCATCATGGGGTTGCTCCTGTAAAGAGGTGATAAAGCTTTTTCTGAAGTGTCAGTATTCTTACTAACACACTAAAAAAATCTGCGAAGGTATTTAGTAATACCATTTAACCATTTCTTTTAAAGTAGGTAACTTAGATGTAGGATTTGTTACTTTCATTGTTTCTGGTTTTCCAAAATATCCAGGCTCTTCATTTTTCATTTAAAAAAAAAAATATTTTTGTCAATTGGGAAGGTCCATTTCCAGAAAATGTTTGTGGGGAAAAATGTTTTTCAAACAACCGGGTTGTGTATCCAGGTACCCATACTTTAAATGAGAATATTCCAAGTGGCAAATCTTTCCAGTCCTGCCATGCCTCTTTGTTTTGGAGGCTGTCCATCTTCCTTCATTTTTGAGGGGGAGCAGTTAGTGAGATGGTGAGGAACGGGCTCCTGATGCAGCTTCTGAGAACAACAGTGGCTTGGATGCATCTTGATGTGATCTTTTTTGTTTCTTTGGATTCTATGTGTGGCAGGTCTTTAATATACAGTATTCAGCAGTGCCATTTGACCTTGTTTGTTCAGCTGTCTGACCTTTGCTTTTTATTGTCCATGTCTCCCTGCATCCCCCAACCTCCAAAAGCCCAAATTTTAAATGTTGTATCCTTATAGATAGAAGACTTGGACAAATACGTGGGATAAATGCGTGTTTTAATTCAGTTAGAATCTTTCTGTTGGCAGTTGCTCAACTTTAGCACTGTGGAAGTGTGGATGGACTCTCTATGGATAGAGTATATCTTGTTTCTGGTTCAGAGTTTAAATGTTGCAGATAAAAATGATATGTTTTGACCAGTCCTTTCACTTAGTTTCTCTTATGCTTGGGTATCTGGTTTTAAAATGTGTTCTTGCAAAAATTTAGTGTAAGTGGGGGTGGGGAAAAGACTCCTCTAATTTTGTTACATTGGCCAAATTTGGAACAGATCTAGAAGAATCAAATACATGAAAAGTTACCTTGGCTATTAATTAACTATTCCAAGCATGTTTTACTGAAATAGCATCTTTTGGTTCCAGAGTAAATATTGTTAACGTCACCAGTGCTGAGTTACTCCGTTCCTTTGATCTTCCAAAGGCAGTTTGCCTTGAATTCTCGCCAAAGAATAATGTTCTGGCAACATGGCAGGCCTATACAAGTGAGTATTTTACCAGCTTTAAGAGTGCACAGGGTAACTGCATATTTTAATTCCGTTTGCAGGCTTTCCATTACCTGATTTGTCATTGTACCATATTTATTGGCTAAATGAGCAGTATAGAAAGTGTATAGAAAATTATATGGGTAATCAAGTATATAGTGTAGGAGGGAGGGATGCCATCTTCTGAAAGCATCTGGTATCGACCGTTCTTACAAACACTAAATCAGACTGCACGTAGTAACAATTACTCTATCAAGTAAATCATGTGTTTCTAAAAATTGCTAACTGATCTTAGTGCAAAGAGTGTGTTTGAATAATATGCTGTTTGAGCAGTTTATATTCATGTATAGACAATGAAAATTGTAGGCTGTCTCGGAGTAGTCATGTCCTCCACTGGGCATAGCTGACTTGAGTGCTCTTGTCCAGAGGGCTTTACTGTCTCCTCTGCCTCTCTATGGAGTTTATGTTCCTGATTTAGGTAGCCTCAGTCTCATCTAAGTTGCGTGTCTAAAGTAGACAGTGTAAATGCTTCCTTAGACAGAAAGAGCTGGCCATAAGCTGAGCGGGTGGGAAGTCGTCTGGGACAGGTTGTAGGATAGGACAGGGCAGCACAAGTGACAGAATTGATGCCAGCTGTGGACTGTTAGGAGGTCTGTTTTGAATCATTGGTAGAAACAGACAGGCTGTAGTATCCAGAGTGAGCAGAAGGGTACAGAGGGTTTAAAAACAGCAGAACCATTCTGTATGGCTTGCAGATGGAGCTGTGACTGCAGCGTGATGGATAAAATGCGGTGCATGCATGTGAGAACAAAATGTAGGATTGGAGAACATACCTTCATTGTTTGCCAAGAAGGCAGCTTTTGATTTTGATTAAAAAACATGCATTAAAAAAATCTGTCCTAGTGTTGGTAGTCCTTGTCTTGTAATGGGAGCAGAAGCCCTACACTTCGAAATATTAGTTCTTTCTGTAGACTGAAAGACTTACGTTAATAGGTAAAGCAATTAGCAGTCTAGGGTTTAGTCCCTTACGGGGTGGGATGCTTCTTGTTAGAAGTTTATGCATGTCTGGTTGCTTGTAGAATCCTGAGATGGAATGTCATCGTGGTGAAGCAGATTTAATCCCCAGAGACCACTTCTGTAATCTATGTTTTTGTTGCAGCTGCTAAAGATGGCACAGCGGGGGTGCCCAACCTACAACTTCATGATGTGAAAACTGGAAAATGTTTAAAATCTTTCATCCAGAAAAAGATGCAGAACTGGTAAATAAGTTTTCCAGATGCTAATTGTTTGCAAAGAAACGTCATTTCCAAAATCTGATCCAGATAAATAGAGCTTTTAGTGTGGTGTTGGCTTTCAAAATATTGCCTGCTACTAGCTGAAAGCAAGTATCTGTGCTTGTAAGTATCTTTGTATGTAATTATAATTGTTTATTTCTTAGTATAAATTCACTATCATTTTGCACCACAGAGAAAGCTGGAGAGACAATAACTGAGTCTAGTTGTATATTTTTTGCTATGCAGATGTCATTTGTCCATTTGAAACATGTATCATGTTTGGACTTGCTTGGCTTTAAAAATGGAGGAAAAAAATCCTAGACTGCTAAAGATGAGCATCATTCAGTGTTTCCAATTTTTTTCTTTAAATGTAGGTGTCCTTGCTGGGCAGATGATGAAAGCATTTGTGCCAGGAATGTAAACAATGAAGTGCACTTCTTTGAAAACAACAACTTTAGTACGCAAGTATTTCTATAAGATAGTTTCATTGCATTCTATAGCGGCATCTTCTTTTGGGTGGGTTTTTTTGCTTTCAATTTTTTTCCTCATTTCTTCTTTTGTTTCCTTTTTATTTGAAATATTGCCTACATTCTATTTGAATTTGGAATTCAGAATCATTATGTTTTAATGAAATACGTTTTCACTTTCTTGTTTATCTTTTCAGTGACTTATTTTGTATGAAATGCATCTAATTTTCCATTAGAGAGGCCTGATTTTGTATTCTTTCTCATTTAATGAAATCCAGGAAACTGTCAATAGAGAATGTGATCTATGATTACTTCTTTGGGTTGTGTGTATTCTCTCAATGAACTATTAAAAAATGGCTCATTAGAAAATTTATATTGATCGTAAAAATGAAGTTGTGAAGCTAGAGCATTTTTTTCAAGGAAATTTACTACTAGTGGTAGAATATTTGGAGTCAACAGAGGTTAAAAAGGGAAAGGGGAAGAAAAAACCAGGAAGATAAAGATGAATTAGAATAAAAATGTAAAGGAATAAAAGAAAACTGCTGGGGGGAGAACAGTGGGATATGTTTTTGGTGTTTTTTGGTTTGATGGGTTTTGGGGGTGATTTTTTTTTGTTTTTGTTTTTTTTTTTTTTTTTAAAGCTGCTACAAGAATTATTCTGGGAGCTAAAAATACAGCCTATGAGAGCTGCAGTTTCCTGACAATTAGCCCTACTGATGTTAATGAAGCTATACTAGGGAAGCATGGAATGTCTGTTCCAGCACAAGGTCTGCTGCCCAGTGCAGACTTCCTTGCTGGAATGAGGTTGTGGGTTGCTGCTGTTCGTTTACTTTTTAAAGATGCATTTCCCCTAAGTTGTTTGTGTAAAGGAGGAGCGATGTTCAGCACAGAACAGGCCTTTGTGAATGCCTTCTATCAGGAAGAGTCATCCAGTAAAGTTGTGAGGGGAGAATCCCTGGCTCTGTAATGGTGCGTGTTATCTGGACGTGACTGATGCTACTTCCTCTGAAGTGAGCACAGATAAGATGAAGAACACTGTGCCTTGCGTAAAACACGAGCTGTTTTCACATGGGGTTCAGAAGCTTCCTTGCTGTTTGAACTTCCAAATGCTAAATACTGGATTTGAGACCTAGGCTCAGTTCAACTTGTTTTGTAAATAAAAATGTGTGATGAAATGGGAAGGTAATGGTTGTTTGCCTACTAGAAGAAATCCTTTATCGTTATATATACCGTTCTTTATTGTCCATGATACAGATCCATAAAAAGGTGTAGTTAAGTAATCCAGGCTAACATGGTTTGTCATTAACGTCATCACATCTGTGACTTTTTTTTTTGCAGATACTATTGCAAATAAACTGCATTTGCAAAAGGTTAATGATTTTGTATTATCTCCAGGAGCACAGCCAACCAAGGTATTTCTGATGTTGTTTCCAATTTTTTTCTTGGTTTTCTTCAAAAAATTACTGTAATTTTAGTACAGTGTACTAGTAGTCAATAGACACTGTGCTACCAAGAATATAATCTGCAACAAAATCTTGTGGCTTTGTTTTAGGTTGCTGTGTATGTTCCAGGCAGTAAAGGTGCACCATCGTTCGTTAGACTCTATCAGTATCCCAACTTTGGTGGCCCTCAGTCTGCACTAGCCAATAAAAGTTTCTTCAAAGCTGACAAGGTGACGATGCTGTGGAACAAAAAAGGTATAACAGCTGTATACTTAGACTTTTATATTCCACCCATTTTGGATTTAATTACTTTGTTTACTCTGTGGGTTTTGCATTTAATTTGCATGTGCAGATAAATACTGAAGACATCCATTAACACCAATGCAATGTTAAGGTTACAATTCCGAATATTCTGAAGTGCTCATAGCTTTTCTGTGTTGACTTCCATGATTTTGTATATTGTAATTGAGAATAGTTTACATGTTGGTAAATTTTGCAGTTGAATAGCAAATTCAAATTGAATTTTGCATTCTGTGATGATAATGTATTTAGGCTGTAAGCATAAGATTATACCAGAGCATAAACTGTTCTTAGTCTGTAAAATTGTATATACACAGATGTATCACAATTGGGAAGACTTGCACAGTCCTCTGTGTGCTTTGCTGTTTGTTAGCAATGAGCTGTTTCAGAATAATTTTGTAAAAACCGTTTTACTTCAACCCACATTGATTGGAATACAGGGAAGGTATTACATACATGTAGAAACTACATGTGGGCACACAGTCGTGGATAAAATAGATGTACATACAGAAGCTGTTGATGAAACATTTTATTCAAGGACTGATCAGGATGCTTGGTTCCTGCCTTAGTCAGACGAGTATCTTTTTTATGGCCGCAAAAGAATGTTCAGCTTCTCATGATTCAACAATGAATGAATAGGCTTGGCTTAGCCTTTTCCTCTCAGAAAGGAAGATATTTGTTCTGTTTGGGTTATCATTTAGGAAAAATTAAATTCAGAAGAGAATTATACCAGCACTGTTATGCAAGTAACTAACTAGAATTCATACTCAAACTAATTTCTCTTTGTTTATGGTACTTTGTGAGAGAGTTTATATAATTTGGAATAATTGTACTGAAGTAACTGTGTGTCTATTCCATTAGCCACTGCTGTGCTAGTAATAGCTAGTACAGAAGTTGATAAAACGGGTGCTTCGTACTATGGAGAGCAAACTCTGCACTACATTGCAACGAATGGAGAAAGTGCGGTCGTACAATTGCGTAAGTAGTTCTCAGGCATTTTTTTCATTGTATTATAGCTCTTGATAATGGGAATTGCTGTTTCACTAGCTTTTGTTTAATGTATGAGGGGTTTTTTTGTTAGTGTAATGAGTAGTAGTAAAAAAAAAAAAGAAGTACTCAACAAAAAATCCTTCACTGGATTTTTTTTTTTTTTTTAATCTGGAGTAAGGTGGGTTTTTTTTTTTAATGGCTGAATTATCTTGTTGTCTTTGGTATACTTGTCATCTTAATGTCAGTGGCAGAGTGCACGCACTTTCAGTTAAAATATACAAATAATCTGCTTGGGAGGGTGTTCATGTGCACAGGAAGGGAATTGTGCATGTTCACTAAGGAAACACCTGGACAACAGAGCCAGTTTAATGTCTGAGAAACCAAAATGGGTAGGAAAGTATGTTACCAAAAGGAATAATCCTACATGCACTTTTAGACATGCAATTGATGCTGTTACTCCAGGAACAGGGGTAGAGTGAGAACTTTTTTTTTTTAAGTATATTGGAAAATGGAATTCCTATATTTTGTATAGTAAAATGGACAGAGTTCTAAGACATAAAAATGATAAGTTGAGAAGCAAGTTGATGCTCTTAATTTCAGTGTCTTGTTTGAACTGGAAGTCCATTCATTAATTTCCTCTGTGGTGGTATTTTTTCACTATCTTGAGTTGTTGCTGTTAAAAACCTGTCTTGTTTGGGATTATAGAGAGGCTAGTTTGAGACTATTTCAAAACACTGGGGATGGGGTGATGTAGACTATCTATGCTTAAGTGACTGCAGAGAGACTGAATGTATTTTCTTTAATACTAGTGCTCATTGGGAGAACACCTGCAGTTTGCTTTCTGTAGCAAAACTTGTGGTGGCAAGTACTGTGCCCCATTTTCCTTTGTTGCTATCTTCACTGGGGAAAAATAATCAGGATTATAACTCAGTATCTAGAATCTCTCTGGGACACCACTCTCCTGGATTGAGAACACTAGCTGTTTAATTACATGCTTATTAAAACCTTTGCCCTTTGAAATGCATCTTTATTAAACAGGCAGCTTATCATTTATTTTCGTTTAATTTAGCTATTCCTTTTGAAGGAAAAAAAACATAGAATCATAGAATCTCCTGAGTTGGAAGGGATCCACAAGGATCATTGAGTCCAACTCCTCACCCTGTATAGGACAATCTCAAAATTCACACTGTGTGTTTGAGAGCATTGTCCAAATGCTCCTTGAATACTGTCAGGCTCGGCGCCATGACTGCATCCCTGGGGAGCCTGTTCCAGTGCTCCACAACCCTCTGGGTGAAGAACCTTTTCCTAATGTCCAACCTAAATCTCCCCTGGCATATCTTCCTGCCATTCCCTCAGGTCCTGTCACTGGTCACCAGGGAGAAGAGATTGGCACCTGCCCCTTCTCTTCCCCTTGTGAGGAAGCTGTAGACCACGATGAGGTCTCCCCTCAGTCTCCTCCAGGCTGAACAGACCAAGTGACTTCAGCCGCTCCTCAGACGGCTTCCCCTCTAAACCCTTCACCATCTTTGTGGCTCTTCTCTGGACACTCTCTAGTAGCTTCACATCCTCTTTATACTGTGGCGCCCAAAACTGCACATAGTACTCAAGATGAGGCCGCACCAGTGCAGAGTAGAGCGGGACAATCACTTCCCTCGACTGGCTAGCAATGCAGTGCTTGATGCACCCCAGGACACGGTTCGCCCTCTTGGCTGCCAGGGCACGCTGCTGGCTCATGTTAAGCTTGCCATCGACCAAACTGATGTCTGTCTTGTAAAACTGTTTTTTCCAACAAAAGCAAGTGGTGGGCACTTGGAGTGAGTGGTGCATCGTTTCCTGTGGATTTGTATCTTCTTGTTACTTTTGAGGTCCAGTTTTGAAGCTTTTTTCACACTAGCATTTGTAGAGGGTTTTTCACTTTTGACTAATACATGCTCATGCTGCAGCCTTTGCCTTAGCTGTTGAAGCCCACATAAAGCTGCCCTCATCTCTCCAGCTGCCTACTGTCATGAAATGTGCAGGAACGTAATTTTCTTTTAGACTTCTGTCTCTGCGGTTGCATTTGGGTAATGTAATCTAAAAAGTTTTAAAGGGGAAAACACACAGACAGTGTGATTGCACAACCTAGTTTCTAAAGATAATGAGGCTTTAGAATAACAACAGGAATGAACAATTTAAATAGTTCGGTATTTTGGGTCAACGACTGGATTTAAGAATTGTCAGTAACGCACTTGGCATTTATCTGAAATACAGATAAAGATATCCAGATTAGGAAAAGTTATAAGAAGCTATGGTTTTTACTTACCCCTGTATATTTTACATGAGTTTCCATCACTAATTAATTGTTCTTCAGTATCTCCTAATGTTCTAACACCCAGAATAGCTTCTAACAATACCAAGTTTTAATCACTATGTGTAAAATCATCTTTTGTGTGTGCTCTCACTTTAAAATGTGTCTTACAAAATACCGTGAGTGAGCATGGTCCAAAGATCACTTAGATCAATATTTTGCTGAGCTATGCAATATTTCTTAGATTTAGAAAAAGAGGAACTAGTATCCAGCTGGTATAAAAGTCCTGTTTTTGCAGGTTTCCAGTGGGACAGTTTGAGAAGGTCCTGTGAGATCATACTTGAATAACGAGGAAAAAAAATAAAGGAATTTTTTTACATGAAAAAAGTATGCTTACTGTTAAAGTGCTGATGCTGACCCTACAGAGGTAATTTTGAATGGCTGCAGTTATTGTTGCAAACCTTAACTAAAATTATCAGAAGATAAAATGTTGTTTCTTCCTCTATTGTTAGCAGAATTCATTTTCACTGTCAATAATGAGTTCACAACATTTTAGCAAAGTATGAAGTTTAAGAATTGCTATTGATTTTATTTTTGCTTGCACTGAAAAGATATAATCTCCTAACAGCAGCTGCATATTTTCCTTTTCCTTTAGCAAAAAATGGTCCTATTTATGATGTTGTTTGGAACCCCAATTCTGTTGAGTTCTGTGCTGTGTATGGTTTTATGCCTGCCAAAGCAACAGTTTTTAATCTGAAATGTGACCCTGTGTTTGATTTTGGAACCGGTCCTCGCAATGCTGCATACTACAGCCCCCATGGACACATCCTAGTGCTAGCAGGATTTGGAAATCTCAGGGGACAGATGGAAGTGTGGGACGTTAAAAACTACAAACTCATTTCCAAACCAGTAGCCTCGGATTCCACATACTTTGCTTGGTGTCCTGATGGGGAACATATCGTAACAGCTACATGTGCTCCCAGGCTACGAGTCAGTAATGGTTACAAGATATGGCACTACACGGGCTCTCTATTACACAACTACGAAGTTCCATCAAACGAAGAAATGTGGCAAGTTTCCTGGCAGCCCTTCTTGGATGGAGTGTTCCCAGCGAAAGCAGTAAAATACCAGGCAGTTCCAAGTGAATTGCCCAGTGCTGAGCCAAAGCCTGCTCAAGCGTACAGACCTCCAGCCCTGAGAAACAAACCTGTAACAAGTTCCAAGCTTGTAAGTAGGCAGTTTCATATATGAACGAAATTGTTCTGTTTCATTGCTTTGCCCGTCTTTGAAGCTTGGCCTCAAATATGTGTATGCATTTAGTAAGAGACATTAGAAGAGTAATCAGGCTGACAGTATTGTGAGGTTTTTGAGAGGTTTTCTTGATAATCCTCTTTGACACTTTGCCCACTGTTTGCAAGTACGTATGCTAGAAAACTGAAATTTCTTTGGTCCAAATACTCTCTTTTTACGAAGTCATTTGCAAACTTTAAAAATGCTCTCTACAACACGGACTGGAACAATACACTGTAAATTGGATTTATAGTGAAATTGGGTATTCAAGATAGAAGCCTCTGATTTGGGTGACCCAACTTACCAGTCTAAACCCAGCTAGACAGGTGGTTGACTGTCCTCCCAACAGCTTGTGGGTTTGGTTTTTTTTTTTGGTAAGTTTACTTGCTAGAGAGAGATTTGATTGTTAGCAAGTCAGTTGCAGTTTAAACAGGTTTCAGTATAGTGACCTACTTGTCTCATTAGTTTCTTTTCTGCAAGTTTTCAAAGTAGGCTGAGTAGCATCTAATTACATTTAACAATTGCACCCTTGATGTTTAAGTCTTACAGAGCTTTGATTTTGAGCCTTGTGCTTTTGAAGGAAAGACTGCTGCTTGGCTTGTGAGGAATCTATTAATCATACTAATGTCTGATTTCACAAATGATCGACAAGCAGAGAGAGAAAACATGGTGATTTTGTTATTGTATCAGAAATCCATGAAATCTTCAGAACATACAGGATAGTCCCATCCAAACTTGAGAATGGATGAGTCTGAAACCCTTTTCACGCTGTCTTCTGCTATTTGAAAGACAAATGGCGCATACTTTTTTTCTTCCTTTCTTTCTTTCTTTGTTTTTCTTTCCTCTTCCTTTATGGTTCATCTTTGTATATGGTGTTGTCTTATGTTTGGGGGTTCACTGTTAGGTTTTTTTGTACCAACACGCCAACATGGAATACGGATTTCGTAACTGTTAATTTTGCATGTCCCACAGCATGAGGACGAGCCACCTCAGAATATGAAACCACAGTCGGGAAGCAGTGATAAGCCACTCTCTAAAACAGCTCTCAAAAATCAAAGGAAACATGAAGCGAAGAAAGCGGCTAAACAGGTACTGCAAAAGTAGTTCTTTCAAGGATAATGTTAATTAGTTTTCACAAACGGCACTGCTCAGTCTCAGAGCAGTGACCGTTAGTTGCACTGAGAGCCCTCCACACGTTTTGCTTGTGCTAAGTTGTGGGGAGGGTTACAGACTTTTTAATCAGACTAAAGCAGGTACAAGGTGGTAGACTTTTTAATTGGACTAAAGCAGGTACAAAAGGATGACTTAAAAATAACAGCTTTGGTTAGTTGCTGTGAATGTTAGCTGAAATCTGTGTTAAGACTAAGTAATTCTGCCCTTTCACCTTCAGACAATCTGCACAGTTTGTTCCAGTCTTAGGTGAGAGGTAAGAACGGACTCGCTGCTTTGAGGTGTCCCCCCTGCAGGGCAGGGCTGAGACATGTTATCAGGGCAGACCAAAGACGGCCTGTTCTGGGTCACCTCTTCGCTTGCTATTCTTTGGCTAGGTAGATAAAAAAATCAGCTTGTGGTATTAGCCATCCAATTTCTACTAACTTCTGAAGCAATAATTTCTTTAAATAAGATTTTTTTAAAATTTCTTACACTGGTTTTGAGCCCTTTTTTATTTCAGAGACAATGACCCATAAGTCTACTTTATAAAACATTTGTGTATGTGTTTGTTGTGTCATCCTTACTGATGTTTCCCTATGCTATGTATGGTTGGTGTCTTGAGGAAGTAGAAATTAAACAAGAAACAGCATGTGAGTTGTTATAGATAACCCTTTTTTTGTGGAAAGCATATATATAGGTAATGCAATACATCAAAGCAAGTCGCTTACAAATTTTGGAGAACACTAGCAAACTAGTGAAAGAAGAAATATTAAATGGATCCCTTGAAATTATTAAAGACATTTTGCAGTTCTTGTAATAGAGCATATTTTCTAGATAATGAGTTTGTTTATTTACAGGAGGCCAAAGCTGATGGAAACCAGGAATCTACGCAGTCCTCGGCATCACAGAATGCACCACGGACTGCTGTGCCTGCCGTAACATCAGGAGATCCTGAAGTTGACAAGAAGATAAAGAACTTAAAAAAGGTGAGGGGATTTTTTTCTAATGAACAGCAGATTTCTTTAAGAGATGGTCTGTAAGATCTAGTCTGATTGTAAGGTGACTTGAGCTCAGCAGGGTAGCATTTACATGGATGGTAATTTCCTGAATTTGTAAACCAACTTCCTTTGCTTTTCCATCTTGTAAAACAGTAGAGGTCATCACTTGCCAGGACTCCTAAAGATCTTACCAGAGCAGTGTCTAGGCAGTGTAGAAGCCACTGACAGGTGCACGGAAGAGTATTCCAGTTTCCTATTACAAATACTGTTGCATGTACACCCAGCCCTCGCAGCTGAGGGGTAGAGGTACAGCTTGAAGGTGTTTATGCTTAGAAAGCAGCTGTGTGGGCTTCTTGTTTATTGGATCTTGGATCTGAGGAGGGAACCATGCTATGTGGTTTCAGTTTCTTCCCTAACTTCTACATGATATGAGTGCAAAGTTTACTGCCAGTCTTCGAAATTCTTGGATTAAGTAATTTCAGAGTGGAAGTTGTTTGGTTCAGGCTAGAGAATCTTTCACCCTTTCTGTATCATCCATCAGGGCTTTTTTTTTCTCTTGGCTGCCCCCTGCTTTTCGTGGTCCTCTGTTTTGATTAATATTCCAGGCTTTCTGAGGAAAATGTGTGGTGAAGAGGGATAGTGATAGTGTAATTTCTGAATTTGGATCTAGCCCTTCAGTGAGATAATGCATGGTGTTTATGTTTCAGAGACTAAGAAGGGCCTCTGTTCTCTAGGATTTGTTCTTGAAAGAAATGTCTTTTAGTGGTAGGGAATTCTGGATTGAGCACCTGGAGATGCTTAAATGAAATATGGCTTCCATATTGAGACCTGCCTCCTGGTAAATCAGGCAATTGCAAGTGCAGGAAGTTCTAGGACTTTTTTTTCCTATTCTTGGTTAACCAATATTTTTGTGTTAGTGTGGGTTTTTTGTTTTGTTTTTTTTTTTTACAGAAACTAAAGGCAATTGAGCAGCTGAAAGAACAAGCAGCTGCTGGCAAACAGCTAGAGAAGAATCAGGTACTGTTAAGTTGTATGCAGGTTTTTTTTCAAGCTTCATTTTATAATAAGCTACATCTGTGATATCTTGTGCTTTTTTTTTTGTTCTAGTTGGAGAAGATTCAGAAAGAAACTGCTCTCCTTCAGGAACTGGAAGACCTAGAACTGGGTCTTTAAAACTTCATGGAAATCCAATGGGGCATTAACACAAAGTTCATGCAAAATATAATTTGTATTAACCTGAACACAAGAAAATGTTTCAGAAAATGACTGAGGGTGCAAAGTCCACAAATTTGCCGCACACTTGCCTTTTAAAAAGCTTTCCTAAAGATTTGTGCACGTGTGAAACTGTAAACAAGTAGCGAATATCACATCAGCTGGTTCTGCTGCTGTTCAAACCAGAAACGTGCTTACGTTCTTTAAAGCATATTGCCTAAAAAACAGAAGCTGCCTGTTGGTTTATCTTTTCCTTGTTTGGGTGTAAGGAGAGAAGGTGAAGAGGTTTACCCATTTGATAGCTTTATTGTATTTAAAAAGATGTGATCTTTATGCAATAATGGGATGTAGATAAAAATAAAAAGCATTTAATAATACAAAGTATTTCCATTCTTCTGTTACAAGGGCAGAGTCTTTAAAATAACAAGGCTGTGCCACCATGATCAAAAACAACTGACTGCTAAGGATAAACGAAGCTTCAGATGCTGCAGCTGCTGTGGTGACCCTTGCAAGTTTTCTACTCTGTGGTTTTTATTTTCCTTTCTTCCAATTCTCATTTTCCCCTTCCCTTTTTCTGGTCCCTTTGTTTGCGACCATTAAAAACAAAGAGCTAAGTACGCAGGGGAAGGATGTTAGCGGATTCTAGGCCGCGTTGCCAGACGCACAAGCTGCCGTCTTCGTGGCGCGAGGGCTCGGCCCAGCTCCGCTGTGTTCTCTGACGGGGCCTCGGCCAGCGCCGACAAGCTGGGCCATCGGCCGCGTTAGTTCGCTCTGTAGTTTTACGTTGAATCCGGCTTCGGTGGGATCCTTGGGGCGGACGGTGCCCCGGGCCCTCGGCCCCGAGCGGCCCGCTGCCTCCCGGTAAGCCCCCTCACTTCTGGTCCGGAATTCCTGCCGGCGTCCTACTGCTATTTAACGCGAGCCGGCTGCCTCCTGCCTTACGTAATTAAAAACCAGGGCTTTTTTAAATACTAAATGCTGACGAAAGCAGGGGTTGGGCCTGAGGGGGCCCTGCCGCCGCGCCCCCCGCGCCGGAGGCTCCCCCGGCCG